>CM038111.1:11304052-11558388 GCA_001642375.2 Mentha longifolia | reverse complement strand
TGCAAATATTTTCGTACATCATCATTCGAATCGATTTGGACGCCCGAATTAGGGTGAGTTATTAACTATTGATTATGTTTTAAAAATAGAGAGATAGAGTTTATGTCTATCGGGATTGCTTTCCTATCTTCTGTGAGTATACTTAATATGTTCACGCGGTCGATTGTGGCGGTGAAAGATTTAATAAAATATATTATTAATATACTTTAATGTGACATTCTCACATGGGCACGTCACAATGGATATATAGGGGAACATTCATATTATGTCAATTGAGTCAAATATACAAGAAAATGGCTGTCGTCTCATCGGTAATTTTGGTGTACATTTGAATTCAATGACCAACAAAGTTACAAATATGTTATCTAAATTTGACAAATTATAAGTGTATTAATGAATTTATGATTACCGACTCATGAGATTTCAAATCAATATAGTATGTGAAAAATATACGCTAGCCACTTTAGTGTGCATCTAAGTCGAGAAATATTTTCTTGAAAATCCTCAAGCATAGCCGTATCACACACACACACACAAACGTTCGCGCACACTCATATAATAATAATAATAATAATTACCTCTTCAATGTCTTATTGTTTAAACGATACACTATCTTTGTTTCACAATTTAGTTTCACTTATTAAATCGGGTGTCCCATTAATATAGTCATATTATACCTAAATATGAAAATTAACAAATTTACTATCCAAGTACATCCTTAATATACTAAATTATACAATATGTCATTGTTGTCTATTAAATATTAATCTAATTTATCTACACTTTCTCTTTTATTACTTTAAATTTGACGAAAATACCCTTAAATTACTACTTTAACTTTTTAATTTTATTATAAGTAATTTGTTTTCTTAATATTCATTTTCGACCATCTGAGATTAAATTTGTGGGATGGAAGGAATAATTCGTAACTATAACTAATATAGAGCTAGTAAACGTGTGATGTAATGCTTACGCATACATGAACAAGTCAAACCTTTATTCCTTTTCCATTATACAAGCCAATTCCTTTTTATCCACTTTTAGTTCGAGACATTTCAATAAATCATACAACTTTTTACACAAAATGTTCTTCTTTATTTTCTTTTAGATTATTATCCTCGCGTTTTGTAAATATTGTCCCTACAAGCTAGAGTACGCGGTTTATGCTGTTTTTGACTTGAATATAATGCCAAAAAATGACAATAAATAAACTAGGGGTTGATCCAAAGTTGAATCCATATGTAGGTCAATTGCAATGCCAACGCACCACAAATGACAAAAATGCCCCCACCACCACCAAAGAGAGAAAAAACCACTAGCATCTTCTCCATTTCATACATTGTAATCACTTTCATTCTTAATCATTATATTTGCAATGATAATGGGCTTAAAACATTATGACATTTTATACTTTTTTTATTGTCTCTCAACTTTATAACCTTATCTTTTTCCATCACACTTCAAATTTCTATATTGTTCCAATTCTTTGCCAAGGTGTAGCAATTTAATGGTGGGGGTGGAGGGGCAAACATTTTAATTTGGGGGGCACTTTGCTCTCATGTGCTTACTTGTTTCAACCATTTTCTAACACATCTCAATCACTTTTTGCCTTTATTTGAAGTTTTGTTGGGATTGGCTACTTTTTATTGCAATATCTTTGGAGTTGTTAGAGGGAATTCAAGTGTTTGGTGTTACAATATTTGGCATTAGCTACTTTTTAAGTTGTAAAAAGGAAAAGGTTCTTTATTATATCTACATAATTAAATCTCCAATTTCTATTGGTTGAGAGATCAAGAATTGATCATGGTTTATTGTGTTGGGGAAATGCTGCCACGCTACTAATATAGAATAAGGTTCATGATTGTGAGAAGGAAGAGGGAAAGAAAAGATGATAAACACTCGACTCATATGCATCATTAGGCCTTTTACAGAAATTTTAGGTATATTCAACTTCTACCTTTCTTTTTCTTTTTCTTTTTCTTTTTTTTTTTTTTTTTGAAGAAAACTACTCCTACTGTTTTTGAGATTCAAAAGTGACACTTCTTCTTAAACTTATACGACAAGCATGCATGCAAATTGCATCAACACATCTCCAATTCGTACAGAGTTGTACTCCCTCCGTCTAATTTAAACATTCCATTTTTCTTTTTGAATCGTATCATTCAAAGTGTTTGATTCTTTTTTTTTAGTTGAATATAAAAAAAGTGAGGATCATACCAGTTTTCTACACTTTACACATTTTCCTTAATTACTAAACCGAAACGAAATGAGACGCTTTGAGTGGGATGGATGGAAAATTAAATAATAAATAGGTCAACTCCAATGATAATAGCTGCTAGAGTTGAATAACCACAAACTCAGAGCACAGGAAAGAAAAAAAAAAAAAAACCTTTCTTTCTCCGTTTTTTTATACGATATACTAAGCTCAAGCGCTAGAATTAATGACCTTGTGACCTTTATATGTTCACCTTGAAAATTAATTTACCTCTATTCACCTTTGAAAATAATCGAAAAAAAGATAATGACAAGGAGAGAGAAAAAAGAGTTTTATTGAAGAGAGTTGAAAATTGAAAAAATCTACCTTTGAAATTTGAAAAAATCTTATAAAACAATTATGAGGTTAGGATTTTTTTTTTTTTTAAAAAAAGGAGAAAATATTATTTTCTATCAGTCTCCCTTGTATCTAACACTGACTTAAATAAATCGCTCATAAAAATTTACCCCAACTAATCTCAAAAATATTAAATGGGCTACATTTTGATTTTTGATCAAATTTAGGCGAATGAACTATTTTAGCCCAACTGAATCATAGAACCTTCGTCGTCCAACTGTGGCCCAACCCCACAATAAATGAAATTATTACAAATGCTTCTATATTTTTTTATAGACCTTTTTAAATTTTGCCGATGATATTTCCCCTCAACATAAACTGTCATAAAGCAGAAATGATAACCAATGTCCCATTCTCTCAAATTAATAAAACCCTTAAACACAGAATGAAAGGGTTACAAATGAATAATAGAAAAAATAGCTGTAACACTATGATATGAAGACAGTGAACTTCAAAAATGATCTAAAGCCTCTCATTCAGCTGAACAAAATAGAGTCACTGAACTTAAATAGTTGCACAAAGTGCAATCTGCAGTTGCATAACTTTTCAAAATTTCATCCAGGAGAATAAACATTAACACTTGACATTTGCAAAAGACAAAAGTGACTCGAGGACAGGTATGTCGAACTAATTAGTTTGAAGAGAGACTAATGCAACAAAAACCTCTTCTGTTAAACCTAATTATGAACCTGGACCATACTACATACTGCTTTGCATATTCACAACATTTACAGTTTAAACTGACCTCAACTAAGTTCTAGTTTAATTTGCACCGCAGTTTCAGCATTATATTCCATAACTTTTGTAGGGATGGCGGTTGGGATTATGGTACCGCCATTATAGCCCTCCACAAGCAACTTCCCAATTTTTGATCTCCACTCAGAGCCATCCCTCTCATTCCTCCTGTCATGGACAACCCTGTTATAGTAATTGAGCATTGTTCCAAGACCAGTGTTTGGTATCCAACCATATTCCATCAACACCCTAGCTTCTCCCTCGGTTAAATCATCACCAATCTGTAAGTCATTGGTAACAAGGAATTAACCACCATAGATTCATTAGAAAAATAAATCCAGTTGTGATCTAATTCACATTATTTCTTGCATGACAGAAAACCATTTGCAGAACGGCAAGTATAATACTGGGATAAGAGAACTAACTCAGGCATGTTTAATTACATAAAAGGTATGACTGAAGGTACTCACCATCAGTGGTTTGTTTTCAATTAAAGTAGCCCTACTACAGCTGGTAAGCTTCATGGCAGTTACTAGTCGTTTGACTTGCCAACTTATAGGCAAGGAATCTGTCAATTCAAAAAAGTATGTTGCATAACCATACTCGGGACGTTCAAGAACTATCCTGTACACATGGAAATATAAGCACAGTAAGTGTCCTGTTCAATGTACTTAAGACTATGGATCTTTTGATAATAATTGCAGAAAATTCACCTGTTGTGCTTTTCAAAGACAAAGATAAATGATTGGAGATCACGGCACCATCCCCATTCAACAGGCCAATGTCGAAACCGTAGATAGCGTGCCTGCAAGACAAACAATTCAACAAAGTGATCATCAGAATCATAAGAAAAAACGTTTCCCATGGCCAGATCATGGTGAATATGATGCTCTCATATTGATATACGCAGTAACCAAATTAAGGAGCAAGAAATACCTGCTCCACCAGCGAGAACAGACATTCCAAACAGTAACTAACCCTCTCACCCTTAGAGCATCGCAATGGACCATACTTCAATAAAGACTCTCGTTGAGAGAAAAGCTGTCCATATATAAACAGATCAAGCCTTCATTAAATTACCTTCAAACAAGATCCAACATATATATATTGTTGATGGTCAATATTTGCTCCTAGAGATACATGAACAGTGGGCAAGAAGTGAAAATAGATGAGATTATAATAACAATAGATATGAATGAAGATCTTAGTAGCAACACCATGAGGATAGAAGAAACATTCATAATTCCTTAGAGATCGACAAGGATTAGAAAGTTGGTACAGTCAGATCTCTATTGCTCACAGCAAGCCAGTGTAGCATGAGAGGCAGGATAATTTAATTATTTTCTGATTGCGTAAACCAGGATGAAGAAAAACCCCTCCACCCTACCACGTCTACTAGATTTTTCATTTGATTCCAACAACTGGCGCAAGGTGCTAGAATTCTGAAGCATAGTTTACAAAATACATGATTCAAACACAGTATGAAAAATATGAATACTTCAATGAAAGACAAGTGTGGCAAATCCCTAGCAGACAAGTATGGCAAATCCCTAGCAAAGTTCCTGCTCCAGGACCATTGTTTTCACGTGATTTGCGTTGAAGTGTATTGAGCACAGCACCAATGCAACCAGAAAAGTGTCATAAACTAGTTACTGCCAAAAGCAGTTAAAAAAAATTTGTCGATATTCAATGGAAATGTTGAGCAAGCACATGAATGTAGAACTCCATATGGTATTCCTTTGACCAACACCAAATTAAAGACTCATTTTGTACTTTATACCTCATACCACTTGGGTATCTTATAGTTTTCTACAAATCTATTCCAACAAACCTAGGTTCAGACTTCCCACTAATGACATCTTCCATCTTCTCCAAGGCTCCAACCATTCAGTAATACCATTAATCATTTCAGTTGTTTCCATGGACCACTCTGACAGGTACAACTGTCTATAGTTTCTTAGGGAAAAACTATTCCATGACCGTAAGTGTAAAGCCCATTTGCATCATTCATGGGCTAAGGCAAAATCAACATTTTGCGTCCAAGGAGAAGGAAAAATAGAAGAAATATCATGAAGACATTAGAGACGATCGTTAAATATTCAGCAGTTGTGTATAGCTAGCTTGCATAGAATACATATAACAAAAATTTAAAGAAGAGAACCTCTTAAATCATTTGTCCAAACCTTTGATATAACTTCTTCGAGCTCCCCAAAGCTATCTTGAAAGGATGAATCATCCAAATCATCATTGCTTTCCGGTTCACCATAAAGCTTAATTTCATCAAGCATAACACCTTTCTCAATCAATACCTGTCCGTTATAACATTATCAGCACATAACCAAATTTCAGCATGAGAACAAGCAAATATCTTCCTGCACTACCTGCAAGAGTCCAGGTGCATCTTCTTCCATTGCAGTTTCAATTGAATCCCTGAAATTAGCACCAAAAAAAGAAACAAAGTTAATCTTGTGCACCATTCCTGGATAAGGATTTTATATTCAATGTACGCACTAAAGAACATACGTGGCAGTTTTTCTTCGTTTCCTTGGGTGGTTGGTCTTCAGTAACTGGGCAGGTTTTGATCGATCTACCCTACAACCTGAGGCAGAATAACTCCTTTTGCTCATAAAGTTTGGACATTCATAGGTGTTCAAACTAGGAGCATCTCTCGATGAAAACAGTTTCATTCTCTTGCTCAACAACATATGATCCAAGTCATCCTCACGTGCATTGCAAGCAGTTTGGACTTCAGTTTTCACTCGGACAAAGTTACCAGATGACATTTGACCTATAGTACTTGCTTTGGAACTATGGAAATTGTCAGCATTTGCATTTGGCATTTGCAAAATCCGACTTTTACCAGGTAGATTATGAGATGCCTGTATATAGATTATAGTGAGACCAAATTTTTAAAAATAAAATTCAAATATCAAATTTATCAAATATAGATGCTTCAGAAGTTAATTGAGCATATGATATATCGCACAAAAAAGTTACAAACTAGTTAGGCCCACTTCAAATTATCAAAAATGGGAATACCACCTCCAGCACTTTTGATGATGATCCCAAGTATTCACTGCAAAAGAAAGGAAAGAAGAAAAAGGAAATATTCAATACTAAGTATATGAAAATGAAGAGGATATATAAATCTCCTGTGTGAAATCTCCTATGTGCGTTGGATACTTCATTCTAGTAAGGAAAAAACTTGCGGAAATTCGAGAACTGATTCGGACTTAATCCATAATGCTAAATTACCATAACCACAACTTGCTCTAGTTTTTCTTATCATCACTAAGTTTTAAATGCAAACAAAGCAGGAGATCATCTCATCGGCCAACCTAGGACCCATAATTGAATCGAGCACAAGACAAGGCATGTAAGGAGAAAATCAACGGAACAAGGCTATCAAAGCATTGTAGAGAAGAAAAAAGAAGTAAACGAGAAGGAAACCTTGCTAAGAGCTTCCGTAACCGATCTTTCAATACCACATGATCAAGTTCATCCAGAAATTCAATACTCATCTCAGCATCAGAATTTGCTTCTACCCCCGAGCGGTTTGAGATATTAATACAGGGCCTCATATAACTCTCAGCATTGCTTTCACCACATTCGATCTTCACTTTGACAGGATTTTCGACAGCCAGTGATTCCTTATGATAACCTCTCTCAACCGTTCCAGCTTTCGCAGATACACCAGAAGCAGTCGCGCACTGATTTCCAGAGTCTTTTTCATGGCCTGCTGTATTTAAAAAATGAAAGCTAAAAGGCGTGAGGAAAACGCAGCGAAATTCCAATGATATGGCCACTCCAGAATCCCATGTTTTACAAATTTCAAGGAAAGAAGAAGCCTCACAGTTTTTCTGGATTTTCTCAGACTTCAGTTCCGAATCGACGGGGATACGATTGCCGGCGAACAGCAACTTGAGCCGCTGTTTGAGCGGCATGCGCTCGAACTCCTCCGACTTTAGAGCGCCATTTTTTGAATGGATTTGTGATTGAGGCATAATCGCAAATGTTTGGTGACAGACTAAGCAGCTAAAATGCTTCTCGGAGAGCCCATCGTATATGAAAGTAAGGGGGGAAACAACCTAGGGTTTTTGCTCCGCGCGGTTGAGCGGTTTCGCAGTTGTTCGTGGGAGAGAGAGAGTACATTCAGTTGGCGGGCTGTGTGAAGATGGTACAGAGATCCCGAAACGCGTGCATCGTTGATCTCCTGAGATAGAGGAGAGACTAGAGAGTGGGGGGCGGGGGGTGGGAAAGTACGAAAACACAGAAGTGGGCTTCGGCCCAAAGAAGACATGCTGTTCTTTCTAATTTAGGCCCAACCTACACTTTTCATGGGCTTGAAGAAATTTCTTGTACCTCACTTACAAAAAAAAAAGTCCAATTTAGATCTCCTAGATTTTTTTTATTTTTTTATTTTTTAAATTAGTTGGGTTGGGTTGGTTGATCTTCTAGGGTTACTTGGCTAAAATACACATATTCTTGTCTGATAGGATACGGCCCAGCTCCTAGACCCAAGCATCAGCCTCAATATAATTGGGTCCCGACAGTTAAGCTCGGCCTATGCAGCTCGGCCCAATTAAGAATAAGAGACTTCTTCACCACGGCAATACAACTCAAGCTTCAAGAGAGATATAGAAGCTCGGTGTCTATCCATAAGAGGAGGATCAAGCCAAAGAGTCCAAATAGGAGAAAACTTTGTATCATAGTCAAACTCCATCTAATTACCTATAAATAGGTGCTTAGAATAGATTGAGGGGGAGAAAACAATCTTTGTAAGCAACACACACATACTAGCAATAATATTCATACTCTCTTTTTACTCTGTGGACGTAGATCTATTCTGGTAGATCGAACCACATAAATCCCTCGTGTTCTATTATTTTCGTGTCCATTTATTCCTTGCCAACGTTCATTAATTGTCTACGAAAACAAGATCGATCACTGGCGCCGTCTGTGGGAACCTAAATTTGTGATTTCCGATCAAAAGTTTTCTGGAGGTTCAGCAAGGAAAAAGAGGTTCAGCAAACCGGACAAGGTCCGGCAGCAAATCCACCAGTTCGGGGAGCATAAATCCACGAACGAGGCAAGCCAGGTGCAAGATCTGAACCTGGCAACACGCCGTCGACCTGGAAAGAACCGCAAGAGATCCGACCCCTGAGGGATTCCTTCAAGATCTGGATAAGCACGGTAACCCTACTTAAAATAACTTAGAAATTGAATCTACACTACCCAATATACTCAAGTATAGCAGATTATGAGTTACTTGGACGAAAACTGCAAAAATTCCCAAAATTCCCAAAAACCAGAAAAGTTCGACGGCTGATTTGAACTAGTAAACGGCTGAATTTGGCTTGCCGTACCTATATATCACAGCAAAGCGGTGGATTCAATGCGGAGCGCCGTTCCGCTTCAGGAATGGTATTATGGACAAAAAATCAGAGTTACGGGTCAAATTTGGCGACCGTTTTATCCCTAGCCGACGAAACCATCAAAATGAATATGAAAAGACTTAAGAACTCTCAAAGAAACAATCAAGAAACACTCAAGAACTCCCGAGAACTTCCAGAAATAGAAGTTAGGTGCCCTATACAAGGAGATCGTGAGGGACGAGTCTCGTACTGCAAGGCAATTATGGAGCATAGCAGATCGGTTCGTAAGAGCCTATGAAGCTGACAGAAAGCGCGAAGCTGACAAGGCCGAGCTATCTGACAGAAGAAAGAAGAGGATCGGAACGACCGAGGCCAAAGTCGACGTAGTGCCTTCGAAAGGCTACAACGTGGATCTTTAGAGTCCAGGCTCGGACCACGTCAAGATCCAGCCCGAAGTCCCTAAGCAGGCGAACCCTCACACAAGAGGTTCAAAAAAGACGAGGCTCTATCTACGTCGTCTATCCAGGTTCTTTTGTTTCTTTTCTATTAATAAAAAATTTATTTTTCTTTTATTTCTTGTGCATATAATACCCTTTCGAGGATGAATGAAACCCTAAAATTGGGGTAAAATCCAAACGAGCGTAAGGGGACCACCCCTATCGATATTTCTCGACAAATAAGGAATCTAAAGACTAAATCTCGTCTTATGATGAGGTTGAGCTACCTAAAGCCTAAAACCTCATTTTATGACGAGGTCGAGCTACCTAAAGCCTAAACCTCGTCTTATGACGAGGTCGAGCTATCTAAAGCCAAAACCTCGTATTATGACAAGGTTGAACTATCTAAAGCCTAAACCTCATCTTGTGACGAGGTCGAGCTACCTAAAGCCTAAACATCGTCTTATGACGAGGTCGAGCTAGCTAAAGCCTAAACCTCGTCTTATGATGAGGTCGAGCTACCTAAAGCCTAAACCTCGTCTTATGACGAGGACAAGCTACATTCGTTTAAAAATGAGGACGACCTACCTTCGTTTAAAAATGAGGACGACCTACCTTCGTTTAAAAATGAGGATGAACTACCTTCCTTTAAAAATAAGGATGACCTACCTCCGTTTAAAAAAAATGAGGACGAACTACCTTCGTTTAAAAATGAAGACGACCTACCTTTGTTTAAAAACGAGGACGAACTACCTTCGTTTCAAATGAGGACGAACTTACCTTCATTTCGAACGAGGAAAAACCTACCTTCGTTTAAAATCGTTTAAAAGCGAGGATGAACTACCTTCGTTCTATACGAGGACAAACTACCTTCGTCTCATACGAGGACGAACTACCTTCGTTTAAAAACAAGAATGAGCTAGGTACTTTTACCGTAGTATATTACAAGGAGAATTGTGAGTTATACCCTTATGAGGACGGACACTCACAAATAAAACTTCAATTTTATTTCGACAAAGGAGAAGAAATATAATGATTACCTCAGCCAGTTTGTACCCTTCGACTTCGCCTCGTTCAGTCGACAACTGCCATTATCGATCCAAGAACTCCTGAGAATGACAATCAACGATCCTCAAACTGGAACCGGGATTAGACTGAACTCGAAGGCCCAGCGTCCGAGGAAACAAGCTCTAGTCTTGGACGGCGAGCAACAATCGTCTTATACATGCCGGCAAGTCGCTTCAGCTCGTCCACTTATTCCTGAAGCTGCCAAGACCAGCTCCATTGATATAAATAGCTGGAGCATCGAGCTGCGAGCCCTTTTACCTTCCCTTCGGCTTCGGAGATGGTCATTCCACCACTTCAGCGGATAATTGCCTCGTACTCCGTATATTCCTGGGTGACCAGCTCGGCATCTTCTTTTGAGATCTCCAGCTTCTCTTCCAGCTCAAGAAACCGAGCTTGCAGCTCGTCATATTTCTCTTGTGTTGCGGTAAGCTTCACCTCGGCCTCATTCTGGACATGACTAGCTCTACCTCATCTTCGACGGGATGATACGAACTTGACTTCGTCAAATTTATTTTTTGACGAGGTAAGACAATTTTTCTCTACCTCGTCTTCAACAGGATGATACGAATTTGACTTCGTCAAAATTATTTTTCGACGGGGCAAGGCATTTCTTTTTTACCTCGTCTTTTGACGGGACGAGCCGAACTCGACTTCGTCGAATTTATTTTTCGACGGGGCAAGGCATTTTTTTTACCTCGTCTTTTGACGGGACGAGCCGAACTCGACTTTGTCAAATTTATTTTTCGACGGGGCAACGTACTTTATACTACACTACTCCTACCTCAACTATTTCCCCTAAGTCACACCCTCGCTTCTATATCTTTTGGGGGGGATGTGATAGGATACGACCCAGCTCCTAGGCCAAAGCATCAGACCCAATATAATTGGGCCCCGACAGTTAAAGCTCGGCCTATGCAGCTCGGCCCAATTAAGAATAAGAGACTTCTTCACCAAGGCAATCAAGACTCCTACATCAACTACAACTCAAGCTCCAAGAGAGATATAGAAGCTCGGTGCCTATCTATAAGAGGAGGATCATGCCAAAGAGTCCAAATAGGAGAAGACTTTGTATCATAGTCAAACTCCATGTAATTACCTATAAACAGGGGCTTAGAATAGATTGAGGGGGGGAGAACAATCTTTGTAAGCAACACACACATACTGACAATAATATTCATACTCTCTTTTTGCTCCGTAGACGTAGATCTATTCGGTAGATCGAACCACGTAAATTCCTCGTGTTCTATTATTTTCATGTCCATTTATTCCTTATCAACGTTCATTAATTGCCTAAAAAAAAAATCACTAGTCTACTTTCTATTTAGCAAAACCCAAACTATACCTACTCATTATTCAAAAATAACATCAACTATTCTAGTACACTAAAATAATCTAAACTATCATTTTTTTTTTTTACTTTAATTTGACATCAATTAGATTGTCATTGATAGAATGATTAAAAATTAATTGACACAACACATGTTATCGATATGATTTACAACTTGACATCGTATTGACTTCTTTATGTAAAATAAATAAAAAAAATCGAGTTTATAATGGTAGCTCCACATAGAACTATGCACCACAGATTAATTTTTATAATAACGATTATTCATAAATGAAAATAATTAATTTTTTATCCACGTGGATGCACGTCGTGTTCAACGTTGATAAATTATGACAACTTATTCTGACGGTAAACTACATGGTGTCAATTGAAGTAAAAAAATTGATAGTTTATATTATTTTAACGTAATACAAATAGTTTAGGTTATTTTGATGTAATCATGTATAGTTTAGGTTATTTTGACGTGTTTGCCCTTTTATCTTTTTTCACAAACTTTTCAAAATAAATTAAACTTTATATTCGTTGTAATATCCCACAATTTGCAAATCGGATTAACTAATGTGACAGCTCAAATATGCGGCCACATTAAGCGTTCCTCTCAAACAAAAAAAAGTAATCATGTTTTGAGATTGAATGAAATATTATTTTGTTGAATCCACGACCAACTATATTTTAATGAAATTAAGTTCAAGAACAAAAACATATTTATTGAGAATTTATAGAAACAGAATCTATTTTCCTTGACAAAAAAAATATTAAGAAAAAAGAAAAGGTTAGAAATTAATTTGACCGTTGGAACCAGCTGTATTCTCCGACAACATCAGAGATCGTGTCCTTTGGCACATTTTGCACCGTCACCCTTCCAAACAAACCTCCTACTTTCACCAATCCACTTCCTTTTATTATTTACGTTATTTTACTCTCTCTCTTTTTTTTTTTTCTTTTTTTTTTTTCCTTTTTTTCCCAACATTTCAATATGAATGTTTCACTTTATAATCCTCTCAAGTATTTATACGGCTATTCTGCTAAAAAAAAAAGTATAAACACGGTCGTCGTCGTAATAGTATTTACACGGGCCGGATACTAAAAAAATAATTCAAAATCACTTCATACAATTATTTTATGTTGGTGTTTAATAATGAATAATGAAACATAAACATAAACGCACGCATGTACATAATAAATGGTGATAACATTTCATGTTTTGACCATATTGATTAAGCTACAAAATAATTCAAGAATCAACTATGCAACAAAGAAAAACATACTCACCTTGAATTCAAATTTTTTCATCTAGAAAATTTTATTAATCTACTTATTCACTACATAAGTACTCCTACTTTCTCTGTTTTTTTAAGTGTCCTTAGACACCATTTTATATATACCAAGGAAAGTGATAAATTTTATATAGTATATCTTCAATCATTAAATGATTGAAAAAGTTAAAATTTTAAAATGATGATTAGGGCAGATATAAAAGTTTGATTGTAACTTTTTGAATTTTGTAATGGGACATTTATTTAAGGATAAAAAATTTGACAATCCGAAACACTTATTTGGAGACGGAATCTATTCCGTTAAGATTATTGAAGATTAAGAGTTTGGAAAGTAAAGAGAGAAGAACATTAATAAAGAGAGTTGGAAATTTCAAAAAAAAAAGAAAAAAGAAAAGAAAAAAAAAAGTATTAAAGTTTAAGAAAGTCATATAAAAAATAAGAAATCGAGCTTAATATGATGAAAAAAAAAAACGGGGGAGTAGTTAGCATTAATATTTTGCCTTTTGAGAATAATTACACATAATGGAAGGAAAACTTAATAGGGATACACTTGGGTCAGCCAGAGGTACCATGCGGACGGTTAAAACAGTGACACTTTTAAAAATTGTCATTTTATTCGTAAAATAATTATGTTAAAGATTGACACTTTTATTCGTATAGATTAACACTTTTATGTATAAAGATTAACACTTTGACCCGCACTGCGACCACACCCAAGTTTTTGTCAACTTAATAACCTTTTTCTTTAGCTGCATAATATATATATTTGATGCTAAAGTAATAAATGATATTTATGCGGAGTTTTATCTTTTTGTGCACTTCATATTTTTCAGAATAATTTCGTGCACTTTAAGTTTTGGCAATACATAAATGTAACATCAATATACATTATGTATGTCATAATTTAAATACTAGTAGTACCTGATAAGTTATAAATGAATAAATTAAAAATACAATATTATATGACGTGGAATGAATAGATAATCAATCCTTATTTTAATTTATAACAACTTATATTACTTCAATCACAAAATCATACTCTCAAATTATTAATTTTTTGTTTCAAAAACAATACTCTTTCTTTATACTACCTCCATCCCTTCTAATTAGTCCAATTTCATTTGGGCACATAAACCAATAAAGGAGGGGATATGTGGATATAATCAATTCTAATGAGAGAGAGTTAGTTGTAGCCACAAGTTTTTTACCATTTTAGAAAATGAGACTAATAAGTGGGATATACCAAAATGGCAAATGAGACTAATAAAGTGGGATGAAGGTAGTAATATGGAGTACTCCCTTTGTCCCACCTAATTAGTCCAACTTTATTATTTTATACCTCACATATGAATATAAAGGTGAACTAATCAGGTGGGATGGAGGGAGTATCATATTAAGCAAACTTATAATTGATTTGTCTTATCATCTATGGGATTGCACTAATCTTTTAAAATGTGCATAAAAAGAAAAGAAACCATATATCTAGTTGACACATACGAAGAAACAATTACTCCCTCCGTCCCAAACCACTTTGTCTATTTCTTTTCAGCACGAAATTTTAGGAGAGTGTATATAGAGATAAAGTGTAATGATTAATATTTAAATGCATATTTCATTGTTTTAAAACTAGACCATCATAGATGCATAAAAACATATTGATGTCTATCTTAAATGAAAGATCGTATTAAGACCTTTAATTTTGTATAAAAATCATAAAAATCGGAGAACAAACGAGCAAATTATGATAATTTAAACTTTTAGGATATAAATTATATTGGGATACGTACTGAGAGGTGAGTGGATAATAAGATTATTAGTAGTTCATTTTGATGACTAATTTTTTCCATATTAGGAAACAGATCAATTAGTATGTGACGACCCGATATAGTATACATGCTAAGTAATTTGGGACGGAAGGAGTACTACAATTTCACCGTTTAATTTGTAGAATTACCAATTTAATTTATTGCTTAAAATGTGGAAAAAAGTTTGTTCCAATGAAACACACTGGAAAAAAAAATATATATCACTTTACTACTGGAAAAAAAAGTAGAATGGCACATTTTCCACAAATTAAAAGATACTCCCTCGGTCCGCTAATAAAAATCCCCACCTCTAATGGGTGATGACTTTTATTAGGGGACGGAGGAAGTAGCGTTATAATTAAATCTATTAAAAACGTACTATTAAACTGAAAAGTGTTGTTTTACACTAATTAACCCAAGAACTTGAATGTAGAAGAGTGGTGAGAAGTGAAAGAGGCACGTTAATCCGAACAGCAGAATTTTTTTTCTTGTAGTAGTAGCCCATAACGGCTACCAACAAAGTGATTTTCTTTGCTCGAGGCAGAAACTATTGGACTGTAAAAAGATCACCTTCAGTAAAAAAAAACCAAATAAAGGAGAGAGAGAGAGAGAGAGAGGGGGGGAGAGCGCAATAAAGGAAGGCATAGAACAAGGACATAATGAAGATGATATTCTAGCCGTCGGATTAATCTGACAAGAACTTTTAGTGATTGCTGCTCACCATTTTCCCTCTTCTTAAATACCCTTTCACTCACCAAGCTTCTACTCTTCCGGAATTCCCTGCAAATTTTCACTTCTCTCCCTTCTCTCTCTAAACCACCCCCGCTCCCCTATAGAAATCTTTCTGCTTTTCTCTCGCATTTTCTTGAGGTTTGCTTCGGAAGATCATGGAGATAATGCCATTAGTGCTTTTACTTCTTGTTTTGACAGTGTCAGCTGTTTCTGCTGATGAAGGTAACAAAACGAACAGGAAAAATGCAATCTTGCTAGCTATCTTGCTTTAGAGAACCCTCCTTTTGAGAAATTAATGTTATTTTAATTTTGGGTTCTTCTGTTTGCTTTTTTATTTTATTTTTATTATTAAGGTTTTGTAAGTTTCAGTTTGGTTGGTTATGGTTGTCAATGTCTGAGGTTTACAGTTGCCAGTGCTCTTCTTCTCTCTATATTTTAGGACTTCTTTTAGCCAAATCTTTGAGTTGAAGAGGTTAGTTGCATACTTGTATGTGTGAAATGGGATGTTTGTTGAGTTTCTTGAATGTAGGTATTATACATTGTATAGGAATTCATTTTACTTTGGGATATATGGTCAAGTTCAAACTTCTAATGAGTGATATTAATAACATATTCTTCACTTTTCTTTCTTTGTTTTGTCTGTTGCAATTTAGTTGGTTGGCGTTAAGTGTTGAAAGGAATAACAATGGCTTAATGGCTGTAATAGGGCCTACACCCCCATGCTTTTAGACCATATTTGTCTTTTTTATGCATCTTTTTAGCATGGATACACTATAAGCTGTATGTATAAGTGCCAACATGCTGCAGCCTTTAATTACTATTTTTTGATTCATTTGGTGTTGATATTTGCTTGAGACAAGTATATACTTTGTAGAATACAAAATCTAGATTAAGCAACTAAGCTTTAATATGTGTCTCCAAACAAAAAGATCTGGTTTTTGTGGGAACTCCATGTAATATTTGTTCCCTTGTCCTAGAATGGTGTTTTAGTGTGTGTTCATCTGTTCCAAAGCCGAAAAGAGCAGTCGAATTTGCACCTAAAACTTGCCATTTCAATTTTAGACGGTTTCAATAGATGAAAGTGTAATTTTAAGTGTGGCTGAGCCTGTTTAAGAGGCCTTATTTGATTCATTAAGCTCTGCCTAAGTTGCCTTATTTGTAGACTGCAACATGAGTTTAAAATCCAAGTAATAATATTTGAAATAATTACAAGTGTTATATATTGCAATTGTAAGTTCTTCGCTTGTAAGCTACTTTGTTTGTTGAATCTCAGCCTAGATATATCTTTATATTCTCTACTGCATCGAAAGACTCGATTTTTCTAGATATCCAATATCTTTTAAGTAAAGAAATTGTAAACTCTTTACTTATATTGAAATGGGATTGCCAAAATAAGTAGGACTATTTTGTATTGTCTTTTGCAGAAGCCTTCATTGGAGTAAACATCGGAACAGAGCTCTCGGACATGCCTCATCCGACTCAGGTGGTTGCACTTCTCAAAGCTCAACAACTCCGTAATGTGAGGCTGTACGATGCAGACCGTGGCATGCTTCTAGCACTTGCCAATACAGGGATAAAAGTTGCCATCACTGTCCCCAACGAGCAACTTCTGGGCATCGGTCAATCCAATTCGACTGCTGCTAACTGGGTTGCGCAGAATGTGGTTGCCCACTATCCTGCCACAAATATCACCACAGTCTGTGTTGGTTCTGAGGTTCTTACAACCATGCCGAATGTTGCACCTGTCTTAATCAACGCTCTCAAATATATCCAGTCAGCACTTGTGGCATCCAATCTCGACAGGCAAATCAAAGTATCGACGCCTCTAGCTTCTTCCATGATCCTAGATTCCTTCCCACCATCTCAAGCCTTTTTTAACCGGACCTGGAATCCAGTACTGGTCCCCATGCTCAAGTTTTTGCAATCCACGGGCTCGTATTTCATGCTCAATGTATACCCTTACTTCGACTACATGCAATCTAATGGAGTCATTCCATTAGATTATGCGCTCTTCAAGCCTCTTCCAGCTAACAAAGAAGCCGTGGACGCAAACACGCTCCTCCACTACACAAATGTCTTTGATGCAATGATCGATGCTGCCTACTTTGCAATGGCTGACCTCAACATCACTAACGTTCCTGTTTTGGTGACGGAATCTGGTTGGCCTTCGAAGGGAGACTCCAACGAGCCAGACGCGAATACGGAGAATGCCAACACTTACAACAGCAACTTGATAAGGCACGTGCTGAAGAAGACGGGAACTCCTAAACATCCTGGTATTGCTGTGAGCACTTACATTTATGAGCTTTACAATGAAGATAAGAAAGAGGGACCTCTTTCGGAGAAGAACTGGGGCTTGTTCGACTCACAGGGAAAACCGGTTTACATTTTGCGGTTAACTGACTCGGGTTCTGTGTTGTCAAATGATACGACAAACCAAACATATTGCTCTGTAAAACCAGGGGTGGACCCGAAAATGCTGCAGGCTGCATTGGACTGGGCGTGTGGGCCTGGGAAGGTTGACTGTGCGCCATTGTTGCAGGGGCAAGCTTGCTATGAACCAGACAGTTTGGCTGCACATGCAACGTACGCGTTCGATACTTATTACCATCAGATGGGGATGGCTCCCGGAAGCTGTGATTTCAACGGGGTGGCAACTATAACTACTACTAATCCAAGTAAAGTGCAATACACTTCTTCAAACTGAATCATCATTTTCATTTCAAGTGTCTTGTATCTAATATAGTAAAATGTGATCTTTGCAGGTCATGGTTCATGCATATTCCCCGGAAGGTACGTAAATCATTTGCAACGCACACACGCACACATGCATGTGAACAACCCTAGAAAATAAGTAAAGGAATCAAGAACTTTTTCTGCACAAAAATTGAACAATGTGTTTATGTGTGTTGTGCAAAGCAGTGACAGGAACGGATCGCTTCTAAACAGCACCATTCCAGCCATGGATTCAAAAAGCTCGGGGTCTCCGGCCAAGTGGGCAGTCATGCACACTTTTTCCATAGCGAACATTCTGATCGGAGCACTAGGGATTGCAGTTCTGTTGTAGTCGGAAAAATGGCAAAGTAGTGATGTTTTAGGCGAGTCTCGATTGCCCTCGAACAGACACATGCGAGGTTTTTGGTCGCCGGTAAGATCTGCATGTGAATTTTGTGGAGAAGTAAAAGTAGCTTGTACAGGAACCAGTTTATGGTTGTATTCTTGCAAGTAAATGAGGGGGATTGGATTGAGGTGGTGTTATGTAATGGAACTTGACTAGTTTGAGATTCTTTTAATGGCTCGATTTTTTATCATTTCTTAGGAATTTTCTTTTTCCTTTTTTTAGAGTTCTTAAAATTTGCCGTTTTGGGTTTGAAAGAATGTGTAGAAAATAGAAGGATCTCTTACTTGAGAAATTGGGAAAAAAAATAAAAAAATAAATAGGATTGGAACAAAGGTAGGAATGGAATGGAATGACCATTCCATTCTCATGCTGGGTATGAACAAGCAATACGAAATGAATGGAATTATTATTCTTTCATTTAT
Organism: Mentha longifolia; assembly: GCA_001642375.2. Lineage (NCBI taxonomy): Eukaryota > Viridiplantae > Streptophyta > Magnoliopsida > Lamiales > Lamiaceae > Mentha > Mentha longifolia. Next base: position 11,539,457 of record CM038111.1, on the reverse strand, counting down.
TTTATATAATATATTCATAATTTTTTTTTCAACAAAATAAAACTATATTATTCAATTTTTATATATTTTCTATTTCTTCTTCATGATAGAGAAAATGTATAAAGATAAGAAGTGATAAAAAATAAAATATTTTGATAGGGAAAGTAATGAGAAACATGAATTTTTTAGAGAGAGAAAATTTTAAATATATAAAATTTTAGTGAGAGAAAGTGATGAGAAAGGTGACGAGAGAGAAAAAAATTAGAGAATTTTTTTTCTAAAGAGAGAAAATTATGAAAAATAAAAAATTTAAAAAGAAAAAATGACGAGAGTGAAATTTTAAATAGATAAAGTGATAAATAAAAATGTCATATACAGTGAAAAATAATTTTTAGAGAAAATTTCTAGAGAGATAAGAGAATGACGAGAAAATTTTGTAGAGAGCGAAAATTATGAAAAATAATATATTTTGAGAGAGAAAGTGATGAAAGCGAAAAATTTATAGAGAGAAAGAGTGGGAAAAAAAATTCTAGATAAGAAAAAATTTTAGAGAGAAAAAGCCATGAGAGTGAAAATTTTTAGAGAGAAAAATTATGAAAAATAAAAAATTTTAGAGAGAGAAAGTGACGAGAGAAAAAGAAATAGAGAGAGAAAGTTGAGAAATTTTTTTTAAAGAGAATTTAAATAGATGTAAAATATTTTGAAATAAAAATAAATGTACATAAATAAAATAAATAAATTGATCAAATAAAAAATAATAAAAATTAGGTGGTAGGAATAAGCTAATATCATGGATTTGAAAGGAATGACTATTCCCATGGGAAAAGGAATGGACATTCCATCGGAATGATGATTTCCGATGATAAAATCATATCAAACATGAAAATGAAATGGAGGTAAGAATAATCATTCCATTCTAATTCTCATTTCATTGTACCAATCACCACATACACTACAGGAAATTGACTTTTTAGTCACACATAAATTACCCACACATATTTATGTGTGGTGGCTTAACCACACATATGCAAAATATGTGTAGCTAAATTAACTGGACACTTTTTATTAGTATTTGACATTTAATATGTGTGACTAAAACTTTTTAGTTGCATTTAAAATTTAGTATTATTATTATTAATATTTATTATTTAATGAAGTATGTTGTTTTAACATATTATAACATGGAAAATTAGTAAAAGTTATTAGCCACGCATATTTATAATTTTCCGAGAAAAAATAAAAAACACACGCACATACATATAATTTATTTATATAAGGACAGTAACCAATATAATCAGCAGTTATTTCGTGTGATTATAATTTTTTAGCCACGTTTAGATTTTATTTAATTTTTCATTTATTAACTATTCCATTTTAAAACATGCTCACGTGGAATCATGTGAAGTTAAAATCTATTTAAGAATATACCTAAATTTTTATATATGTTGATGTGGAAAACTTGTAAATATATTTAATAATTAATATATGTGTAATTTAAGTGTATTAGAAGTGTTTCTTCCGTGTTTAGTGTTTGAATGGAATGACGTGTCAATCAACGAAAACATCACCCTGCTAAAAGAATTCATTATCCCGCCTTACCTCTTAAAAACTCATTTTAACTCTTAAAAATTCATTATCCCGCCAATCTTTTTTTTTTTTTTTTGAAAAATATACTTCCGTATAATCTTAAACTCCCCCACTCACACTCAACAAATCCAATCTCCCTATATTCTAGAACCCTATAGTTGTTATTCCACTTTCTACTGATGAGAATTTCTCAACTACTATTTCTGTATCACTAAATCCAAAGCTTAGTAGATTTTTATGAAAAGACAAATTATTTTGAAGAACAATTAACTCGAATTATTCTTCAATTAAATCTCTACGTTGTAGCAATGTCAAGATATTCAATTGAAGGTTTGAAATTTCAATTTCGATTTTAATTTTTCTATCATTCATTTTATATTCAATTTCATTCAGTGGGTTGCGAGTTCTAAGTTTGATAGAACTCATACTCTTTGCTTTTTGTGAGTGGATTTATATGTGATTCTTGTTGTATTTTAATATTTTTGGAAGATTTTCTCTAAAATATTTGTTTATTATTCTTGATAGATATCGAGAAGTCTGGAAAAGAATCATAACAACTTCCATTCGTTCTTTATTCTAAGGTATTGATCTAATAACTTCTTCTCCTTAAATTGATGTTTACTCTCTTATAATTATTATTGATCTTATGTATATATATTTTCCTTATATTTTTCAAATTCGCAGTCAACAAAATTTTGAGGTATTTTGGCTTAATTATTGTAAATGCTACATTTTTTGGATAGTTAGTATTTTTGAAATTAAACTGGAGCAATTATTATTTTTTGTTTTATCTTAACAGGAAAAGATGTTGCGGTCTTCCATATGAAGTGGGTTCAATGATTCTAATGCACATTGATTTGTTTTGGTCAGAGAACTAGATAGAAAGTTCTACTTTGTATAGTTATTTAGTCATTTAAATCTTTTCATAGTTAGCACTTAGCAAGTTAGCATACAGGTTTTGCGTATTTTGGATTTTATTGAATATTGTTAATTATCATTTGTATATAATAAACTTGTTAGTTATTATTGTGTCGTGGATATTACATTTATTTTTTAATACAACATAATTTATTATGATATAAATGTCTATAAAATTATTCATATCTACAAATAATAATATTTATCTTAATATTTAATTATCAAAACAAAATAAATTACCTACATATAAGTCATAATATTTACCACACATATAAATTGCCATGTCATACTCCACGTCATTTCCACCTCATTTATACGTTTTAGTAAAAACGTGATTACTGACATATAAGAGATACCTTTAATGACATATATATGTGTGGGTAATCATTTAGTGATTTATCTACACATATATACATGTGTGGTTAAATCTCTTTCTCTGCGGAAATATAACCACACATGTTGACATTTATATCATGTGTGGGCAAAAATTTCTAATCACACATAACCATATTTTTAGTGACATTTCAATGTGTGGGTAAAAACCCAATTTTTTGTAGTGATAAGAGGCTGTAGTATTTGAAATCCACCTAGCTCATTTATTGGGTCCAATTACTAAATTGAATGTTGAGAGAAAAGAGAAGCCAATAATATTCCAATCAAATCGCTTAAATCTAATCTTTTTTATGGTATGGTTGACCTTATATAATGCAATACTCCAATGCTTTGAACTTCTGATTAATAATGCAATACTTGATGCCTAGTACATCTAGTTATTTTCCAAGCAACAAATTATTGTTGTAAGTGGACTAGGACCACTAAATATTACATTTTGGTACGACATATTTATTTATTTATTTATTTATTTTCCCTATTAATTGATTATCATGACATGTCCGTAATATTTTTAAAATCAACAATAATTAAGAAATTTTAAAAATAAATAAATATAATATTTGATTTTTGAAAGATTATGGACACGTGGAATTAGATAGACACCAACTGGATCTAAGAATAGCATGCATCGTGTAACGCCCCGACTCAAGAAAATTAGGGCGCTACCAAACGCAAACGAAGAAAGAAGAAATATGAAAAGGGATACCAAGAATAAGTTGTTCAATAATTATATGCTTGTAAAATCGAAGAAACTTCGTCTCAAAGGAATTTGCTAGTCAATCTCCAAATAAGATGAGAGTTGAATAGTCGAATTAAAACTTTAGAACTACGACGAAGTCAAGCGTTTAATATATAATGAAATAATCTTACATAATTACACAACCATTCAGCGGAAGCATTTAAGTAGTAACATCTTGACAATAATATACATAGTTTGACCCCAATAGACAAAAAAACAAAAGTTGGGTCAATTAAACAGAGTCTGTGAGTTCACGTCACCCGCCTTCCTTTACTTCATACCTATAAAATAGTTTGAAAATATTTTGGGGGTGAGTGCCAAAGACACTCAGTGGGCAATACATACATATATGCTTTCGTCATGAATATTGTATCGTAGAAATATAATTGTTTTCGTATAACATGGGCTCATATATAACATTGTGTGGAGACAAGACTCTATGTGGCCACATAAACATAGTGTGTCGTGAACATTATAGGAATTCCATATGCAAGTCATGTCAATCCACGTATGAGCATAGTAAAATAGTTTGAATCATAGACGTAAAACTTTTGTAAAAATAGTAATAGGTTTTGGAAAATAATCCACCTGATATCATGAAGCAACTAGAGAATAGCTCTAACTTGGGACACTTTAGTTCTCCTTCTATAACGTCTTAAGAAAAAGTGTTTTTTTTCTGAAGTGTATCGACAGAAATATTGGGAGTAAGAGGTAGAAGCTTTGAGAATGAAAAATAGTGAAGCTCACGTTAGGTATTTATAGAGAAAATTAAGTTGCTTATTCATGTTTTGTAGCTTACGTTAGTCACCCTTATAGCTTAGGTTAGTCATCAACCTAGTATATTACCATGCAAGCTAAATAAGCCACACCTCCTGCTATAGTGGATTACTATAGATCCACAATATATATACTATAATTATCGACTACAGTTATAAAGTAAAATAATTATTATTACTCATACACATGCATGCATCATACAAATTATACGTAAATTAATATATACTACTTTATAAAGTAGCCATGCATGCCATTTGATTTTAAAAGTTGGATATATACGTAGACATAATTCATGCACATGCACATGTACTTTAATCCCTACTAACCTCCATGCATTTATAATTATATACGTATATTGTATAACTAAATACATAATTAACTTGACTATATGTGTAGAAACATAAAGTGTGTATAGATATACATTCACTTAAATTATTTTAAACAATTTATGCATTCATACATATGCATGCACATATTTAGTATACTAACATATATGCATGTATTTTGATATATCTACGTATATACTATATCTATATTAAATAATCATGAGTAAATCCTTTAAAAAAAAATAGACTATGGACATAATTATATATATTTATATATATAATTTATAATATTACACTTGGGCTCCTATATGTTTTCGTATAATAACACATCTAATAAATTACCACATTAAATATCTTGGCCCAAAAGTTATCTAAGCCCAATATACAAGATTTGGGGTGTTACACATCGGGAGCAATGGGTGTAGGGTACAACCACACCATCAGTCGTACTCGTGCTCGTGCTCCTAAGCATCATCACGGCTACACAACCGATTATACTCTTGTCATATATAGTCGTCATGAATGCTGCCACGACTCACTCACATTCGTGGGTGCGAGCTCACGATTGTATGACCGGTGCTACTTTTCATGCTTGTGCAAGTCATGGAACCCATCGAGTGCACGACTTGCTGATGGCACGACAATGTTTTTGTGTGAAGCGACACTAGGAGAGATGTGAAGCCGGGCGAGAGCGGCGGCGTCAGCTCATAGCTCAGAGCGATGTTATTGGAGATGGCGATAAAGTCTGTTTTCAAACTACCATTCTCAGCAACCACTCTAAGTATACAAACACTCAACTTTTTTTTTTTTCTCTTTCATGTTATACGGAATATATGCTTGTCGGTGTTGGGCTAAGTAATCGGCTCATTCAAAAGGAGAAACATGTAGTATTGAATTTCATAAAATATAAATGTTGATTTGGATATCAATTAATAATTTATTTATACTTATTGAATGACAATAGGGATTCATATGACCGAAATACTTAATTTATATGTTTAGATGGATTTTTTTTTTTAAAAGTTTAAGACGTGTTTCCTCGTCCTGTTTATCTTGACATAATTTTATTTTTAATTTCTCATATATCTTGGTATGTGTCCATTTTCAGCAAAATATTAGCCTAATAAGTACTCATAGGTCTTAATTAAAAAAATAAACTAACCCTATGCGGCGCAACATCCACTAATCCTAATTATAAAATTATTTTTATTAAAAACAATTAATTAATTTATTAGTCACTAATTTACATTCATAATCCTTCTCTCATAATTTTTTTAGTATCAGTACTAATTATATAATTTTATAAAAGTTATGTATAAATTTTAAAAATTACACATGTTTTGCCCCACTACAAATTAAAAAAACAAGGGCAAAGAGTAATGTTTTTTATTGTCCCCTCGTACTCTCGGGGCCTGGCAGCTGTGTCCAAATAAGCAGGACGATCAAGTATTTTAAAAGTAGCAGAGTAAGATATTGTATGTATTTAGCTGAAGTAAATGAGTAGCTGAATTTGATACCATTTTGATTTACATGACCTAAAAGAAAAATACATAATTAATTTAAATTAAATGAAAAGGTATTGATATTTTTGGAGGGAAAACTTGGAGTATACTATACTACATAGATATTTCATCAATTCCATTTAAACTGGCCTATTATTTATTCAAATATGTGGTATAAAATAATTAAACTGACCAGTTTAAATGGGACGGATGAAGTAAATTTGTTTTATCGGATGACTCCGAAGGGACAGATACACTTGTTTTAATCATTTAATATTTGTAATACAGATGTTAAATATTAAAAATAGATAGAAACTACCAATAAAGTACGTATATAGAAAATAAATTACTGCCAAATATAAAAAATAAATATAAATTATAAAGTAATTACTCACTTGTTCTTGTTGATTTTTTGGCTTAAGCTAGGTAATAGCAGGCACTTATTACTTCTATTAGTAGTCATTAACAGCTAGTCCCTAGTCAACCCTTCCAAGATGACTCATATCTTCGGTGTTTCCTCCTTTTCCCGCAACCTCATCGATATTTCAAGATTTCTACGGCAGGAATTTCAAAAAAAAAAAAAAAAAAGAAGCTTAATTAAATGTCAAGAGAAGAAAAGCATTGGAGCAGATTCCATACTTGTGTACTGGATTTTTCGATTCCCTGAAAAACCCACTAACTGGGAATCAGCTCATTCAAAAGCACTTGTTGTTCCAGCTCCCCACCACGTGGAATCGCATTACTTAGCGCCGGCATCTCGATTCCGGAGCTGCACGCAACCTGTTCGACGAAATGTCTGTTTCCTGCGGCGCCGAATGGGTGGTGGTGCTCGGGTGCATGCGGTGGGCGTGGAAGCGCTGCACCTACATCGGCTCCGACGACAGCGCCACGTGGCCCATCGCCACCGCCGACGAGTTCGACCCCATCCCCCGCATCTGCCGCACCATCCTGGCCGTCTACGACCCCGACCCCAGCTGCCCCAGGCTCGCCCCCGCCGCCGGCTACTGGGTCAACCCGGAATGGGTGGTGAAGCGCGCCAACTACGAGCAGACCCTCGGCAACGCTCCGCCCTACTTGATCTACGCCGACCACGACAACCGCGAGATCGTCCTCGCCATCCGCGGTATGAATCTGGTGAATCAGAGCGACTACAGAGTGCTGCTCGATAACCGGCTGGGGATGCAGATGTTCGACGGCGGGTACGTGCACAATGGGCTGCTGAAATCGGCGGTGTGGGTGCTGAACGAGGAGTCGGAGACGTTGAAGAGATTGTGGGAGGAGAATGGGAGGGAGTACAAGATGGTTTTTGCTGGGCATTCTTTGGGATCTGGTGTTGCCGCTCTGCTGAGCGTGATCGTGGCCAACCATGGCGATAAACTCGGCGGCCTTCCGAGGAGCTTGTTGAGGTGCTACGCTGTGGCGCCGGCGCGGTGTATGTCCCTCAACCTGGCGGTGAAGTATGCGGACATCATCTATTCGGTGGTGCTGCAGGTCAGTTCTCTTAGAATATGTATGCATAATGTATATACATCCTTTAATCTTGATGGGGTTAGAGCAAGTTGTTCATCTATTATTTGATTTTAGGAGCTCCACCTTGCAATAAGTCCAAAATCGGAGAGAACACATCCCATTTATGATGGATGTTTGCCTACTTATATCATCACTTCTTTTTCTTTGCTTTATTCACAGAAAATGATTTAGACTAATGTGTGTAAGAATTCATAGTGTTTACAATAATCCGCCGGTGAGAGGCGCGGCGCCGAATCCAATTATTATGTTTGCTGGAATGCTTACCCCTGCAAATACAATAGCTAGAAATGTTCTGGACAACGTTAATCAGAATTGCCTCCCTAATGCAATTTCATCTGAAACCTGATATTAGGGAATATATAAACACTGCAGCATAAAATTAAGTGTACACCAAGTTTTAGCAGAAAAATCATGACATAGCCTGCAGGTGGACCTACTGAGCAATGACATATACAAGAGAAGTTGTTGAAGACTTCTATACCACTCGTTCTTATTCTTCTTTTTTCATTTTACATGGACTGATCAACTAATATTACCTTGAGGTTGTACGGAGGAATGCATAATGTGTGCACTGCATTTTCCAGAATACAACATACCATCTGCATGGGGATGTACTGAATCAGTTCCTCTATTAGCTATAACTCATCTTCTACCCGTGCATGATGTATTGTTGAAAACAGCTGAATTTCTCAACTGATGTTCTTATTTTGACATTGTCCAGGATGATTTCTTGCCAAGAACACCGACCCCATTAGAAGACATATTCAAATCTGTCTTCTGGTGAGTTTTTACTAGCTAATAGTACGCAGACTCCATACGAAACCTTTTACCATTCCATTTTTGTAAAGGAGTGAAATTTACCATAATTTAAACCAGGCCATAATGCTTTGGACAGTTTGCCCTGCTTATTGTTTCTCGTGTGCCTGAGGGATACTTTCATACCTGAAGGCAGAAAGCTCAAAGATCAAAGAAGACTGTATGCCCCTGGTCGGATATATCATATTGTGGAAAGAAAGTTCTGCAGGTAGACTGTAAAAGATTATCACACCTATCATTTAGGGTCTCAGTGTATTGATATTCTTTGAAACTTAAGTCTATAGTTTGCCATAATAGATGTGGAAGGTTTCCTCCGGAGGTCAGAACAGCTATTCCCGTGGATGGAAGATTTGAGCATATTGTCTTATCATGCAACGCTACATCTGATCATGCTATTATTTGGATAGAAAGAGAGGCACAGAAGGCCTTGGAAGTAAGTATTTGCATTCATCTCTATTTTCATTTTTTCCTTTTCTTCACTCTATCTCCTATCTTTAGGGCACTATACAATCTAGTCGGATTATCTCTGAATGAACATACCTACAATACAGGGTTTCAATTTTATAGTATTTATCATAGAGCAATGAATGATATTTGTTCTTCGGGTTTGAATCATTTCACTTTAACACATGAAAGTTTAAGTATTTCAGATTTATATGGGAAATTATATTCCCTCCGTCCCATTGTTGTTCCATTTTCCATTTTGAGATGTCCCAATAAAATTAGCACAGCCTAGAAAAAAGAAATCAAGCAAGTCACCTCCATGGCCCACCACTTTTACTCCTTATCACTCTCACCTAAAATCTTGTGTCCATTTTAAAATGGGACAACAATAAGGGGACGGAGGGAGTATTAAAGGTCTGCTGAGCATTTTTCGAAGTATTAATGTGCTTGCACGCACCACCACAAATTCTTTCCAGGATCTTCCCAGTTTTATTAAGCTAGCCCTTCAGTACAAACTAATAAGTTTTTGCTGCATGATATGGAATCAAAATTTCCAGATTCAATAAGCTATAAAATGGACAGTCTAAAACTAGACCTTATATTGTGTTTCCGAATGCATCTGTGCAAGTATAGAAGCATGCAAATTGTACAGACTCTTGCAAGCTAGTTTGATTTTCTTCTTTAAATGTTCTTATGAAAACATTTATTGCAAATTTGCAATGCAGAATCTAAAGGAGCTTAATAAAGAGACTGTAACAACCCCGCCAAAAGTACAGAAATTCAATAGGAAGCTGACATTAGAAAAAGAGCACAAAGATGCATTGGAGAGAGCTGTAAGTTTGAATATACCTCATGCTGAAGCATCATACGAAGAATCGCCTGGCAAACCTGATGAGGGAACTTCAGAAGACAGAAATTCGGAAACTGGTAAGGACAATGCAGAAGTTTCCTCAGAGAAAAAAAAGCCGTCGGGTAAAAATGCTCGGACCAACTGGGATGAAACAGTTGAGAAGCTTTTCAAGAAAAACGAATCGGGGAAGTTGCTCCTCAAAAGAGACGTCTCTGAGTCCGTATGATGCCCCTAACATGTTCTGCAAATATGTATAATCCCCTCTGGTTGTTTTTTTTCCATTTCATTATTTTCTGGCAACAAGTTTGTACCTAAATTACAATCGGGTTCTTCTGTTGATTGAAAGCATTGTGCAGATTATTGTGAAACAGTAATATTCTCCTTCTGTTCTCAGGAATTTGTATAGGTCATTGTTTTGAGAAGTAATTCCAAGGAATATATCAGAGATTCAGTTTTACACTGTATAACAATTTTCAATAGAAATGTGGTTTCTTATATGAATGTATGGTGAAAATTGTACTGCAACTCGATATTATATTACAATAATACTCTAATCAAAATAAGAGAGATTGCAGAAAAACTTACAACAATCTAGAGACATTTTCTAAACTTTGAAGAACCTCCATAGCTAGTGGATCAACATCATTTCTAGCTACAAACTCATGGACTGCATCTTTGATCTGTATCCAGCTTCTACCAGGTGGTTTTCCATGCATTCTTCCTCTAATCTCTTTCCTTATGTTTATCACTCTATCCCATTCGTTCTCGTTCGCATACATATTAGATATGAGCACCGAGGCTCCTCCTCTCTCCTTCAACACCTCTATCTTTCTCAAAACAGCTTCCCCAACCTCCAAATCATTATGAAGCCTACAGCTACTGAGTAAACATCCCAACACAGCCAGATTAGGCTCCATAGGCATACTCTCAACAACACTATGAGCTTGTTGGATCATCCCGGCTCTCCCCAAGAGATCAACAACACATCCATAGTGACGAAGATCAGGCTCAATCTTGTATCTTCTTCTCATTGACTCAAAAATGCACAGACCTTCCTCGACTAGCCCAGAATGCGCACAAGCTGAAAGAATCGAGACTAGAGTTACGGCATCCGGAAGAATTCCACGGACCTTCTCCATTTGAGAGAACATTCCCAGCGCATCCAGCCCTCGACCATGCATACCGTATGCTGTGATGATAGCTGTCCAAGAATACAAATCCCTCTTCATTTCTTGAATTCCCTCGAAAACTCTTGTGGCATTGCTTAAATCTCCACATTTTGCATAGGCGTCGATCAGAGAATTAGCAACGGAAACATCACATTCCATCCATCCAGCCTTCTCTAACAAAGAGTGAAAGCATTCAGCAAGGTTTGTCGATCCGAGACCACCACAAGCTGACATTGTAGAGATCGTAGTGATTAGATTAGGTTGCAACTGAGACTCATCAGCCATCAAATGTTTGAAAACTCGAAGCGCTTCGAAGTAATTGGATTGTGCAACGAGCCCTGATATCAAGCTCGTCCATGTGACAATATCTCTCTCAGACATTTCATCAAACACTTTCCATGCATCCAGTATCGAACCTCGGATAACATAAGCATTAAGAAATGAATTCCGAACGAACAAACTGCGATCAAGACCGAATTTCAGAGAGTGACAGTGAACTTGTTTCACAAATCCCAGATCAAAACTTGGCCCATCAGCTTGGAGTAAGAACGTGAATGTATATTTGTCGGGGAACATTTTCTCACTCAGCATTTTCGTGTAATAATGCAGAGCAATCATGGGACTGAATCCCGCGAAGAATCTAATCATTGTGTTCCAAGAAAAAACGTTGGGTTTTTCGATGCTACTGAATATTCGAACCCCGAACTCCGAATTTTGGATGCGATCGCATTCTTCAGACTCAACCAAACTCAAGTAGAGAATGCGGCTCATGATGAAGGGGTTGCGGTGAAGACCAGAAACAAAAATGTAGGAGACGAATTGCTCGAGAAGGGCAGGAGTTTTGAGGCATTGTTTCTCGACGATTTGCAATCTGGGGTGCCTTTGGAACAATTGGTTGTGTTGAACCCAATTTGAGGGATTAGCTCGCGAAGAAAAATTGAATCTTTTGCAAAGACGAAACGATGACTGTAGAATTCTGTTGGGAATATAAATTCGATTTTTTGGGAAAAAGTTTTGGAATGGCATTCCAGTTTTTATGAAGTGAAGAGTGAAGGGTGAAGGTGAAGTATAGATTCCCCCACACCTGTTGTTTTTGGCTGAAGAAATAATTATATCCTTAAAATTACTAAGTACAGTATATGATTATTTTGATGCTTTATTAACATCTTCTTGTTTTTTTTTTTTTTTGAAACAATTAACATCTTCTTGTTAATAATCCAAACAAACAAAAATAGCCCAATTAGTGGAAAGCCCTGATAGGATGTGGCCCAGTGGCCCGGATCAGCTCGGCCCATTCCTAATTTCCCCAGCCCAATCCAGGATGAAGCCCAATAGCAGAAGTCAAGAAATTCAGCCAACCACCCCCGGCGGTCAGAGTACGGACGACAACACCCACGATCTCTCAACCACCCCTGACCTCAATTCTCTATAAATAAAGTCATTTTGTAAGACAAGAGGGAGGACGATAATTGCTGGCTTGAAATACTTTAAATACAAACATTCTCATTCTTCCTCCGTGGACGTAGATCTACCCAAAGATCGAACCACGTAAATTCTCGTGTTCTAAGTTTTCTGCAAATCTCACTATCACTAAAACACTCTAAAATCCACGATCGATCACTGGCGCCGTCTGTGGGAAACGAAGCATTCTCTTTTTTGAAACCGATCAACGCGTTTTTGAGTGAGGATACGATGGTGAGACCAACCCGCTCCGCCACCACTGCTGCTGCCGCCAAAGCAAAATAGAAACGAGCTGACCCCTTCACCAATCCGCCTTACACGCCAGCCAACGAGGAAGAGGGTGACGTTAGTCAAGCTCAGAAAACTGTTTCCCAAATCCGACGTGACCAGCAGCCCATTCGCCGAACTCCTGAAGGCCATCTGAAGGATGTCCCGTCTGGGGATTCAGCTAGCAGTGGCGGGCCCGATCAGGGTGGCAGCCGACGCGGCAACGCCGAACTCCAACCCGAGCTTGGAGACGCGCTGAAGGCGTACCTGGACCTCCACGAGCAGGACTTTCGTAAGTTCGTCGATCAACATCGACAACAAAGTCAAAACAGAGAAGACGGAGTCGAACTGTCACAAAGGCGATCCCTAAGTCTCCAGATCGTTGGAGACAGGGAGGCCGAACTTCCCCGAAGGCGACAGAACAATCGCCGTGGGAACGACCACGCTTCACCTCGGCGCGGTTCAACGTCACCTTGTCAAAACGCCGTTCCACCTCGACGTGACGAAGGAAACGCCTACCGGGGAAGATTCACCGTCTACGGTCGAATCTCGACTCCCTTCACCAATAGGATACTCTATACTCCCCTCCCGTCGACGTATAGAGTACCTCTTATCCCGCCTTACAACGGGTCACAAGACCCCAACAACTTTCTATCCCGGTTCCAATACAACATGATGAACCAGGACTGGCCGAAGACGTTTACATGTGTAAAGTCTTTCCCGAGCTGCTAGTGGACAACGCTAGGAGCTGGTTTGATAGCCTCCCTAATGGCAGCATAGGGCCGTATGCCGACCTACTTGACGCCTTTGAGCGTCACTTCTTTCAAAAAGCCGAGGCGAAGATCAGCCCAGCCCAGCTCCTAACCTTAAGGCAGGGGTGGGGAGAAACGATCAGTGATTTTCTAGCCCGTTTTTATAACGAAAGCCTTAAAGTCGATCGTTTCTCCGACGACGTGCTTATCTCGGCGTTCCAAAATGCCATTCAGTCCGGAACTCTCTTCAGAGAGCTCGTAAAGGCACGCCCAACGACCTCCAGGCAGCTATGGAGGATTGCCGATACATTCGCAGAGGCGGATAAGGCCGATCGGAAAAAACGGGCAGTAGATCGGCCCGAAAACAACGATAAGAGGAAAAAAGAGGAGCGCACCGACCATGGGCAAGGCCGCCAAAGTGCCCTCGAAAGGTTACAGCGAGGACCCCTTGAGTCCCGCTTAGGACCTCGGCCCAACCAAGACCGAAGTCAGTATACACCACTGACAAAGTCCAGGGCCGAAATATATGAGCTTCACGCAAACTTGTTCGAGAAGCCACCGCCCTTATCTCGAGGTGGGTCGAAACGCCGATCCAAGGAGAAATACTGCAAGCTCCATAATGACTACGGTCATGAAACCGAGGACTGCAGGGACCTCGCCTCGGACATAGAGCACATGGTACGCGACGGTACCCTTAAACTGTACCAAAGTCGCGACCAGAGAGAGGCCCGACCTCAAGGGAAGAGCAAGAGAAAGAAAAATAGGGGAGGCAATAACTGTGCCCCCCAAAACGACAAAAGGCCAAAGCACGATGATGAGGATGAGGATGAAGATCCGCCTCAATATGATGCAGTCATCACTGCCATCACCGGACTGCCCGAAGGCACGATGAGGTCATCGTTGAAAGCCGAGGCCTGAAGTCAACAGCGGGAAGAACCTACCCAAAAAAGGTTCAAGAGGGACGAGGTCGTCACCTTTTCCAGCGATGACCCAATTCCCCATGCGGTACCTCATCAAGATGCCACCATAATCGAGGCCGTGGTGGCCAACAAATTGGTCCACCGCGTATTTATTGATAGTGGAGCCTCTGTGAGTGTGCTCTTTAAAGACTGCTTCGATAAGCTCGATATCGAAGAAGCACGCATAAGGCCAGCACCCATGCCGCTAAAGAACTTCACGCAACAAGAGACGACGACGGAAGGCATAATTTCACTGCCCGTGACAGTTGGAAAGAGCCCGTTGTCCACTACGAAGATAATCCACTTCTTCGTCGTAAAAGTCAGCTCTCCCTATAACATTATCTTAGGAAGGGATTGGCTAATAGCGACGAAGGCGATCTGCTCGGCCTACCACCTGACGATTAAAATTCCGTCTAGAAACGGAGTGATCACGCTTCGGGGAAACCAGCAACAGGCTAAGAAGTGCATGCAGGTCGCACTCCGAGGTGCTAGGAATCAGCACCCGCAAGCATAGCAACTACAGAAACCCAAAGAGGTGGAGCCGACGTCGCCTCCATCCGTCGAGCGTAGAAGACGTCGCATTGTATGAAGATGACCCTGCCAAAGTCATCAAAGTAGGGTTCGTCGGCAAAAACGAGCTCCGAAGTCAACTTATCCGGCTACTTCGGGAATATAGAGATGTCTTCGCTTGGTCGCCGCTAGACATGACCGGAGTGGCACCAAGCGTCATCACTCATCACCTCAACATCGATCCTAAGGTGAAACCAGTTCGGCAGAAGCAGCGAGCCTCCGCAGCTGAAAGAAATCAAGTGATCCATGATGAGGTTCGGCAACTGCAAAAGACCGATATTTTATTCGAAGTAAAATATCCGACCTGGTTGGCCAACCCCGTGATGGTGAAAAAGCAAGGAGGCGGGTGGCGGATGTGTATTGATTACACTGACCTTAATAAGCACTGCCCAAAAGACTGCTACCCCCCTCCCCAACATTGATAAGAAGGTCGAAGCTCTTGTTGGCCATAAGGTGTTCAGCTTCTTAGACCTATACAAGGGATACCACCAAGCCCTCATGAATGTCGAGGACGCGCCGAAGACCGCCTTCGTCATGGACTTCGGCGTCTACGCATACAAAAAGATGCCCTTCGGACTGAAAAATGCTGGAGCTACATACCAAAGGATGGTCGACAAGATTTTTGAAGCCCACATCGGTAGTATTGTCGAAGTATATGTAGACGATAGAGTCGTAAAGAGCAAGGAAATCGCCACTTGTGTAAACGACCTTAAAATTGTTTTTAGCCTACTTCGTAAAGTGAACCTAAAATTAAACCCAGAAAAGTGTACTTTTATGGTCCGATCTGGAAAATTTCTAGAGTGTTGGGTTTCACGCGAAGGGTTAAAAGTCAACCCTTCAAAAGTCCGAGCTATCCAAGAAATGCAAGTGCCGAAGTCAATCCATGACGTGCACAAACTGACGGGCTGCCTAGCCGCCCTAAGTCGTTTCCTATCTAAGGCCGCCGAGAAACAACTCCCATTCTTCAAGATACTAAAGAAGGCGCCGAACTTCGAATGGAACGACGAGCACAGGGGAGCTTTCGATGGCTTGAAGAAGTACCTCACAAATCTCCCTACATTATCTGTACCAAAAGAGGGCGAGGTCCTCTCCCTATACCTCGCCGCTTCGGACGAGGCAATCAGTGCAGTCCTGGTGCGAGAAGAAAAATGTCATCAGCTGCCCGTCTATTTCATAAGCCGAGCCCTAAAAGGGCCGGAGACGAGGTATCAACCTTTGGAAAAGGTCGCACTTGCATTGGAGAATGCAGCAAGGAGACTCCGACCGTACTTCCACGCACATCCGATACAAGTGCTGACCGACCTCCCACTTCGGCAAGTGCTTACAAAACCAGAACCGTCCGGGCGAATCGCTAAATGGGTTGTAGAACTCGGCGAGCACGCGATTTCCTTTGTACCTCGCCAAGCCATTAAAGGGCAAGCCTTGGCCGATTTCCTAGTAGAAGCCAAGTTCACGGACACGCAACAATCCGTCGAACTTACTGAGGATAAATCAAAGGCCGAGGCACCAAAGCCACCGCCGCAAGACTGTTGGAAGGTCTATGTGGATGGGGCATCAGGCAACAAAGGAAGCGGAGCCGGGGTCTTACTCATCAGCCCGGAAGGAAAGGAAACCACCCACGCACTCCGGTTCAACTTCCCGAGCACAAATAACGAAGTGGAGTACGAAGCTCTAATCGCTGGACTTCGTCTAGCCCAAGCTCTCCAAGTACAGGCCATTCAAATTCACAGCGACTCCCAAGTCATAGTGAACCATATACTAGGCAAATACGAGGCCAAAGGAGAACAAATGAAGAAGTACCTCCATAAGGCCAAGATCCTAAAACAAAGCTTCTCGTACTTCGAGTTGGTGCGAATCCCAAGAGGAGATAATGGGCGAGCTGACGCACTAAGCAAACTCGCATCATCATCAACGATCCCTCCGGTGGAAGAAGTATAGCTCCAAAGCAATGATGATGCCGAAGTTAATGTAGTAAACGAAGATGGACCGAACTGGATGACTCCACTTCGCAACTACTTAGGAAATGGCGAACTCCCAACCGAGAAGGCCGAGGCTAGGAAGCTCCTGGCTAAATCCACGAAGTACGTCCTGGAACAGGGAATGCTGTATAGAAAATCCTACCTCCAACCTCTCCTAAGATGTGTGGGGCCCAACCAAGCGAACTACGCACTGCGCGAAGTCCATGAAGGCTCCTGCGGCAGTCACATCGGAGCTCGTGCCCTGTCCAAAAAGGTCATAAGGTGGGGGTACTATTGGCCCACCATGTTTCAAGATGCTACCGACCTCGTCAAACAGTGTCCGAAGTGCCAAATCCATGCGACGGTTCCGAGATTGCCACAGACCGAGCTGGCCAGCATGCAAAGCCCTTGGCCGTTCATGCAGTGGGGAATTGACATCGTCGGCCCGTTCGAAAAAGCTCCCGGCCAACTACAGTTCCTCATCGTAGCCATCGACTACTTTACGAAGTGGGTCGAAGCCGAACCATTGGCGCGGATCACCAGTAAAAACGCCCTAAACTTCGTTTGGAAGAACATAATTTGTCGCTTCGGCATACCTCACGTCCTCGTCTCAGATAACGGAACCCAGTTCACAGACAGGACGTTTAGAGAATGGTGTGACGAACTCCACATCCAACAGAAGTTCACCTCGGTAGCCCATCCTCAAGCGAATGGTCAAACCGAGGTTACGAACCGAACGATAGTCAAAGGGTTAAAAACCCGACTCGATAAGGCCAAAGGAGACTGGGCAGCGAACTTACCCCAAGTCCTTTGGTCGTACTGAACCACCCTGTGGACATCACATGGTGAAACACCATACAGCTTGGTGTATGGAACCGAAGCGGTGATCCCGGTAGAGATCGGTTTACCGAGCCCCCAAACGCATAACTTCGCAGCCCAGGACAACGAAGACAAACTTCGAACTAACTTGGATTTGCTAGAAGAAAAACGGGAACAAGCCTTCATACAAGAAGCTCGATACAAACAACAAGTAGCTCGGTATTATAACAGCCGGGTGAAGCATCAACAGCTCCAAGTAGGCGACTTCGTACTTCGGAATAACGAGGTCAGTAAGGCGGAGAAGCTCGGCAAATTAGAGGCCACCTGGGAAGGACCATACCGAGTTCAAGAAGTCCTCGGAAAAGGGTCGTACAAGCTCGCCCACCTATCTGGGGAGCCCATACCCCGTACATGGCACATTACTCACTTGAAGAGGTACTTTGTATAAACAGAGTAATGTTCAAGTTCATTTAAGTCGTAGGAATTGAGTCGTCTTGGTAAATTCTGCCTTATTTTGACTTCATTCAATTAAATTTTTAGTTTTCATTTACTTGCTTAAATAATTTGCATGCATTTTGCACGTCTCTCTCTCGTTTATGTTAAGTATCTCGATTTTAAAATCCTAACGAGGATACACAAATAAACTCCGCCTTGGAGTAACACCTAAACGCGCGTAAGGGGACCACCCCTATCGATAAATTCGACAAATAAGGAACATGAAAGCCAAAACTTCATCTTCGGACGAAGTGGCTAACCGAAAACCAAAACTTCGTCTTCGGACGAAGTCGCTAACTGAAAGCCAAAACTTCGTCTTCGGATGAAGTGGCTACCCGAAAGCCTAAACTTCGTCACCCGACGAAGTGGCTACATGAAAGTTACCTTCGTTCAAAACAAGGGAGTCTACCTTAATTAAAGACAAGGATGGAAAGCTTAAACATAAGTGCAAAAATTTCCGTTTTGTTTGAATGGAAAAAATGTACAATTATTACATTAAGAAGACGAGGAACCCGGAGGTTTTGGCTGACTAAAGCTGAGCCAATCTCTAGCAAAATCCCTGCCAGAATTAAAGTTCAAAATATCGTCTACGCTAAACCTGCCTCTACCTCGTCTAGGAGCCGAACTTCGACCTCTACCTCGAACATTTTGGCTCGCTCGACCCCGACCCCATCCAGGTGCCAACTGCCGCTCTTGACTATAAATTTCTCGAGAATGGCATGTGACAATCTTCGGATCTGGGTCAACAGACCTCGAAGATTCACCTTCCAAAAATTCTCTAGAAGTACGGTCGAGCAACCTCAGATCCAGACCAGGGGAAATCGAAGTCGAAGATTCAGCCTCTAAAGACAGACGTCGCTTCAACTTCGAAAAGCGATTAAGGACTGTCTTATAGACGCTTGCCACATGGATGAGTTCTTCAAATTCATCCCGAACCTGCCAGAAATCCTTCCCATATTGATCCCTATAACTTCGACAACGAGCCTGAAGTTCCTTGACTTTGCTGTAGGACTCTGAAATGGTGGATCCCCCAGCTCGGTGAATAATAGCTTCGTACTCCGTATGCTCCTCGACTAGCGTCTTGCAAGTCTTGAGGTCATCCCGAGCTTGTTGGTACTTGTCATCAAGCTCCACATATCTAGCATGCATCTCGTCAAGTTTCTCCAGAGCCGCTCGAAGTTTCACCTCGGCCTCGATCTCGATGTTCTCAGCTCATTTCCTCCAGTTCGAAGCATCAAGCTTGGCTATTTCTACAGCTCGGCGAAGCTCGGATATTTCTTTAACAAGGTGGGAAGCATCGTAAAAATTGGGGGCAGATTACAGAATAAATACAAGCAAGGTTTAACAAAAAAATCTTTTTATTTATAGCCGAGCACGGCAAAGGAAACGCCACCCTAACGGTGACGAAGTACAAAGCTACAAAAATAAAATAAAAAAACAGAGAGGGAAAGAAGCCAAAAAATCGTGAGAAGTGTCAATTGACTCCATCACGATTTTCTCCTTCTAGGCCGACCTCTGGTTCAACATCAGGTTCCTCGGGGTCGTCGCGGGCGGGCTCCTCGGTGGTCTGTGTAGCCGGCCTCTTCAGTAGGTCGGCAATGACCGTCTCTAGGAGTTCGTACCTATCAACGGGACATCGCCGAATAGCCTCTTCGTTGAGCGGGCTCCTCTTCGCGGCAAGCTGCTCGACCACCGGAATTGAGGAAGTGTGCTCCAAAAGCACCCCGGCGAAGTCCTGCAGTGTCTCTTCCTCCGTCGTAATAGCATACCCATACTTGGTTTTGTCCAAGTCCGGGATGTCGGCGGCGATATCATCGAGCACTGCTGAGACGATTGGGGTGCTCAGGGCACTCGCCAACTGAACGGCCATCCGGGAGAAGTGCCTCGACCGGAAGACACGTTCCACCACAGTGCGGGACACGTCTCCCTGTCCAGCCACCATCCCGTCAACTTGGGCCTTCAGCCGACCCACTTCAGCCTCCAGCTCGGCATTCTTTTCCTTCGCCTCTTCGGCGGCAGCCGAAGCCGCCGCCTCCCTCTCTTGTGTTGCCTGTGCCGCGGCCTTGGCGACAGAGATCTTAGCCATTAGCCGATCCTCTGTCGCCGCGACTTCGGCAGCCTTTGTCTGGAACTTGGCAACTCCACTCCTAATGAAGTTCGCCAAGCCCTGCAGCCCGTCCAAAACCGCCTCGGCTTCCTAAAACCCAAAACCAAAGGACATAATTTTATTATAAGGTACAATCACCATATACAAGTGCTTCCAGTTTTACGCTTACCTCGGGAAATGACATCTCCCGTGCACGTCCTTGGCCCGAGGTCGGGCCACTCTCGACGATCGTCACTTCATCATCCAACAAAAGTAAAGTTCATCGAGGTCGTTGGCCCACCAACTACAGTGGAGAGGAGCTTTGGACGGGAGCGTCCAACTGCGAGCTCACGGACACCGACCTCCCAAGGTCGGCTATCCTTTCCGACGACGTCGCCGACGTCACCTTCTCCACCACCGAAGCAGAGGATTTCTGCCTCTTCCTCTTGTTCTTATTCTGGAGGGCGGCCTGGATAGATTGGGCATCCACTACAAAAAAAAAATGTATATATATCAGTAAAAGTGAAAAAGACCACGGAACACAAATCAGTGAAGCAGAGCCTCACCCAAGTCCGCATTGGACACAGAGTTATATGGGCTTAGCCCATGATTTGAGAGCTCGGCCTCGGCATAATTCCTTTCAATGAGGCCGAGGTTCACCAAGCTCATCTCAAGCTCACCGGTTGGCTTCCCAGTGTCTCGAGGTGCGAACTTATCCTTGGTCCAAGGATACAACGGTACGCCTTCAGCTCGGCAGAAGAAAAATTTCTTCTGCCAGTTAGGCACCTTAGTGGGCGTCCCTAACTTGAACCTATTAATAGAGGAAAGGTAAGCCCACCCCGTCGGACCAAGCTTAGGTCTAAAAAACCTAAGAAACGAATCTACAGTAGGCGTACCACCACGACGGCTGACCTCGAAACAAAAACCGATGACCTGCTTGATGGAGGGCGGTTGCAACTGACCTAATGCCAATTGAAGCTCTTTTAAGAGCTCGACAAAAAATGGATTTAAAGGAAACCGTAGACCGAAATGAAGATAGTCTTCATATACGGTAAAAAATCCTATGGGAGGCGAACTACCCCTATCGACATCACGAGGTAGAAGCATTTCGACTGACTCGGGAAACAAAAAACGGCGAGCCAAATCCTGCATATGAGATATAGACATGGTGGATGCGCTTGCCAGAGACGCATTGGACCCGGCCAGCGGTGGGAATTTGATTTCTCGAAACGCCGGCGGGACTGACGCACGAGTATGTACATTTAACCAAACCTTCGCCGGAAATCCCCTAGACGGCGAAGGTGAAACCTCTATGTTCGCACTATCAGTACCTACTTGGGGAGAAGAAGAAGAATCCATTATAAAAGAATACTTACTTGTCACAGTTTTTTTCCGACTACAAATCACCGAGAAATCGATTGACAGGCGGCGGCGGTTGCAGAATTTTGAGTCTAGGGTTTTCTCTCTCAAGTCGGGACAGTAAATTGGGGGAAATTGTTTCAAGGCGTACGCTGGAAGCTTTTATAAGCAAATCTTCCGCCTTTTCAAATCCCGCCTCTTCAGCTACCCAGTAAGGACGCGACACGTGCCCTATGCGAGCTGTACTCCAACAGTCGCGACTTTTCAAATCCCGCCCATTTAAACTCGACCTCGTCAAAACGAGGCGGTATGCAGTTCGACTTCGTCGAAATCCCAATTTCGACGGGGCAATGCAATTCAAGCTCGACCTCATCAAAATGAGGCGGTATGCAGTTCGACTTCGTCAAAATCCCAATTTCGACGGGGCAATGCAATTCAAGCTCAACCTCGACCTCACGGGGGCAAGACAATTTACACCTCTCTACAATGACCTCGCTTCTCCGACCTTTTGAGGGGGGATGTGATAGGATGTGGCCTAGTGGCCCGGATCAGCTCGGCCCATTCCTAATTTCCCCAGCCCAATCCAGGATGAAGCCCAATAGCAGAAGTCAAGAAATTCAGTCAACCACCCCCGGCGGTCAAAGTACGGACGACAGCACCCACGATCTCTCAACCACCTCTGACCTCAATTCTCTATAAATAGAGTCATTTTGTAAGACAAGAGGGAGGACGGTAATTGCTGGCTTGAAATACTTTAAATACAAACATTCTCATTCTTCCTCCATGGACGTAGATCTACCCAAAGATCGAACCACGTAAATTCTCGTGTTCTAAGTTTTCTGCAAATCTCACTATCACTAAAACACTCTAAAATCCACGATCGATCAGGCCCATATAAAGAAAAATGAAAATTGCAATGCGTATTTGAGGCAAATCTATCACTGCATTTTCGTTTCATCTTTCGCTGACATACCTTAATTATTCTCTAAGGGCCCGTTTGGTAGCAATACCGAGAAAATGACATATAAGAAAATGTGTGATAAGCTGAGATAACAAAATTATAATAAGTTGGGATAATAAATATATTGTGTGTTTGATACAAACATAGATAAGTTGGGATAAGAAATATAAAAAAATGATAATTAAAATTGAAAATCAAAATTGATAATTAAAATTGAAAATAAAAATTGATAATTAAAATTGAAAATAAAAAATTGATAATTAAAATTAAAAATTAAAAATTAAAAATAAAAAATTGATAATTAAAATTAAACAATACTTATCACGACTTATAATGGGGTAGAGGCGGGAGAATATATACAAGTGTAACAGTGAATTTAGTCCGGACCCAAGCAATTTTACGGGCCGTTGAGATTATATTTCTCGGATACCAAACACTGTGTAAAATAAACCGAGATAAACATACTTATCTAGCATTTTATTGACTACCAAACGGACCCTAAAGGGGCTGATATCATGGATTATGTGGTAAAAGGCAACATATCTTATATTTGGCGCTCTATTTGTTGGAGCGTGGATCTCCTTGCCCAAGGCCTTAGATGGAAAGTTGGAAATGGCCAAAATATTCGTATTTGTCAAGATGCGTGGATCCAGGGACTATGGAGCGGCCGTTGTGATCCTGATAGAGAAGACAAACGAGTTTGGATTTTTGAGATAGCAAGGGGTCTTACAACGTAAAGTCGGGCTACATCGTCAGCATGAATTTTCGAACCACGCCAGTGAATAGTTCTTTTAAAGCTAATGACTTGTGGGCAAAGCTAGTCTGGAAGTCCAATATTCCCCCAAAAGTGAAGACTTTATTCCGGTGCATGGAAGTGAATCTGCGCAATCATCATGTTCCAGACTATTTTTTTGTTCAAGGGTTAAGAATTTCTAGAAAGAAAGTCGTTTCTGGGCCTTCTTGAAAAGATGCAAAGGCGCTTCGACTTTTGAAATTGGCTGTTTTCTCTGTCATCACTTACGGATACGGAAGGAAGAGTATGATGCATGGGCGATGATGACTTGGGATCTTTGGGGGTTCTTGTGTCGCTTAAAACACGAGGATAATTCTCATAACAGGCCATCGTTTGATATGGATCGGAGCCTGATTTACTTAAGATCTTTCCATGAAGCTGCCTCTCAATTTGAAGGTATGTCTTTTCTTAATTAAGAGCTTGGCTGGTGAAAGAAGGTGGGAACCTCCCGATGAGAATAGCTACCGACTGGATGTTGATGCAGCTTTCGACCTAAGTAATGGACGCTATGGGTCTGGTATTATTGTCAGGGATAACAACGGCAAGGTGATAGTTGCTTGGGCAGGGAAAATCCCCCCCACTGACAGTGCATTTGGGGCTGAAATCCTAGCTAGCTATCCATAAAGTTAAAATATAAGAATATATGACACTGTATAAATGACACTGTATATTAAAAAATATATATATCATTATACATAAAGTTAAGATGACAATATATATCATTACACTTATCATTTATACACATATGACTGTATGAGCAGTAAATATTTATTAATTCCCAGATTCATCCATGCACACATATCATCTATGACCTTTCAATTAATTTTGTGCATTTTTTGGAAAGAGATTTACTTGTATTATTAGATATATGCATTGCTAAATTGATATATGTGACGTCGCAAATATGTATATGAACTTGTTTTCAATTTTCTTTAATAAAAAATCTCAAACCAAAGTACCCAAAACAATTTGACTCTTCACTGCCAGCCATACATAGCACACGGCCCCCAAGTTCCTTGGTCTAGGCCTCTTTATGGGCCTCTCATGTCTCTTGGGCCTTTATTTTAGGTGGCCCAATCCCATAATGAGCTAGAATCCGCCACAAATATTTGAGATGATCTTTTAACTAAAAATAATTATTGAATTCAATTCCTATAAGGCTATAAACATGTAAATGATAATAATCTTTAAAGTAGATGTATAGACAATTTATTTGGAGCTTAAAATTTCGAAATATCTCATGTAGATTCGTACTCATTATCCATATCTTTTAAGAGATTTTGTCCATTTGTTGAGTCCCTACCCACACACTAACATATATTTTCCCACAATTTGCACTGCGACAACCTTATATTATAGATCAAGATTCCATGGTGGGGACACCTCTTTTATAGAAGAACCACTTTGAAGAGCACTTTAAACTTTACCTACTCAAAATTTGGGTTAATTTAATCCAAATCGGTCCAATCTTTGCTGAAATTTAATTACTTTACCCAAACTATTCAAGGTCATTTATATTTTTATAACTTAAATTTATTAATCAACATATTTATTTTTTGGTTTCAATATTTTTAGTGGTGTTTTTGGTTGGTCTTGACACGAACTATTTTAGAGGTTTAGTTTTTGGATCTAATTAATTCAATGATTTCATAAGAAAAAAAAAAAACACAATCAAGATAAATAACATTCTCTCCGTCCCAACAAATTTGAGACGTTCCTTGAATATTGGTAAGGTATATAAGAATGAAAACAACTCGACCAACAAATTTGAGACGTTCCTTGAATATTGGTAAGGTATATAAGAATGAAAACGACTCGACGTTGAGACACAAGGAGCTAGGGAGTGCACAACTCGAAGTTACCTACCAAATCATAAAACAAAACACATGATTGCTAAAGAAGTAGATAAAACCATCGCAATGAGAAACACGTTTTGTTATCCGAAATCTGGTAAGGTGGACGAAATTTTACCCAAACTACTGTAGAAAATTTACCCAAATTCTGCAAACTTCTGTGAATTTACACAACACCAATACCAAACAGTATACTTCATTTTCTTTGTTCAATAATCTCGAGTACAGATAACAGATACGAGGATATGCATTCATAACATTTGATCTCATATTCATCAACTACACCTACATTTTTATTCTTGCTCCAAAAAAAAAAAAAAAAAACGAGACCTAGTTAAAAGCAATAGTAGATTGATGAAGAAGAGTCGCACACAAAGAAACAAAAGAGCAGCACTTCAAACAGAGAAATGCATGCAATGCAACAGTGAATTAAATCTGAATAGTTCAACTTCAACAGCAAAGTAGCATTCATTAAGCCGAGTACTTAACAAATTTACACCTAAAACCTACACCATTACACCTACAAACATGGCCGATAATTGGATAAAAGCATCAACTTAATAACCACATAAAATTAAATCAAGCTACCAAGAAGCAACAGTAGTTTCATGCCTCCACTCCATTCTGCAGAGGCTGCACCTTCCTCGGCCTACCCCTCGGCTTCCCGGTCTTGGAGACGCTAGGCGGGGCTGCAGCGGTACCGGTCTTCACCTTCTTCAGGGCAGGTGGGGCGTTGGGGTCCTTCTTCGGGCGGCCTCGGGGGCGAGGCGGGGCCAGAACGATCCCAGCAGGTGCCGGCTCCTTGGCCTTTGGGGGGCGGCCTCGACCCCGCTTCGGAGGAGCGTCGGAGACCGGTCGGAGGTAATTGTTCTTGACGAAGACGAGCTCGCCACTGTCTTTCATGGCGTTCAGGTTGTGGGTTAGCAAATCAGCATGTGTTGCCGGCAATTCCCCGTATTTTGACTCCATTTGTTTCGATATTGTGGATTTGTTAATACCCTCGGCTTCTTTCAGTTCATCTATGGCTTCCAAAATCATCTAGCAACAGTCATGAAAAAGAATAATTAATACAAGTGGCCGAACTTTAAGGGGTTTGGGGAGGTAAAGATTGGATTTTTCCTCAAATTTAACTAAAAATTCTACTTTTTCTACAACTGAAATCTTCATAATGATGAAAAATCCAAGCTTTATTGCGTATTAAAGGGCAAAAGACATAATTTAGGCCCCCAAATTCTCGGAACAGATGCAATAATTTACAAACAAGTAGCCCTAAATATGATAGATCAAGCGCATAAATTCACAAACAAAAATGAGGGCTTATTTCACAGATAAAAGGTAATTAAAACAAAGTAAAGGCGCAACTCTTATTTTTCATGAGTGCACAAGACAAAATTCTAAGCTCCAAGCACAAATAATGCATAAAATCGCAAAACAAAATTGAAGAAATTAAAATGGAAGAACATAGCATGCAAAAGAAATCCCACCTGCGGGTACGGAGGGAGCGAGGAAAGGTTGGTGAGGTCTCCAGTAGCCATTGGAGCTGAGCTTCGAGGTAACAGTCTAGAGAGAGAAACAAAGGAGGGTAAAATAAAAAGGATAGAGAGAGAAAGGCACGAGAAGGGAAGGGAACTCACTCACAAGCTATGGAGTCAGGCGGTCAGCTTCGCAGTGAAAAGAAAAATTATTATAAAGAAAAAAAACAAAGACTTTATTTTGGAGAGAGAGAGAGTCGGAGAAGGGTTAGATGGAATCATGAAAACAACGCGAGCTCGGATTAATTAATTTGAAAAATAATGAAACGGACGGCTGAGATTATAATGATCTAACGGCTGTAGATAGGGGAAAATAGTAAACTCTCGCGGATTGGTGACATGGCTTGGACTTGGGGCGTTTTCCCTTTATCTGGATCGGACTTGAGAGGAAAAATAAACTAATTTTGATTTTATCAAACTGCTAACTATTATTAGGGGTCCCTGGGCCAGGGATGATTTTAAATTCCCAAGCTTCTTGTGATTTTTTTTATTTTAACTTTTCTTTTCCTTCAAAACAATAAAAATAAAAATAAATTTTGCTTGTGCCTAATACTTTATCCATCCCGTTACATTTGACCCGTTACTTTTAGACACAATTTTTTAAAAAAGAAAAGATAGATTAGAAGGAGAATGTGGTGGCTTACGTTATTTATGATTTTATTTAGCTTGTTAATGAGCCTAAAGCACTAACAATTTATAAAATGTTTGAAAAAATATAAAATGTAGATATAAATTTTTTGATGAAAGAACTTATTTTTGGAGTTTATAAGTCCTTTTAGTTTATTTTCGGAGTTTATAATCTCTTTAAAAGTTTATTTTGTCACATTTAAAACTTTCAAAGCTTATAAACTCTTAAATAGTTTATAAGTTATTTAAAAAAAATATAAACTTAGCCAAACACCCTTAATATAGACTATGGGTGCCGGGTGAGAAAAAAATCCACCAGATCATAATTGACAATCTCACTGGATTTTGTTCAACATTTTGGTAGAGTTTGGATTGACATATATTAGTTCTTAAAAACTATATACATTGTTGTAACTTATTATATTATGATTCCTCATTTTCTTTTCAAGGTGACTAGAAAAACTAATTTTTTAGTTGAAGGGAAATTATCTTACCAATTAAAGTGTATTTCGTTACGTTGTGTTGGCCTCATTTGGGTGGATTTAGTTTATGAAAAATTTTGAAATTCATTTTTTAAAATATTCGACTTGGGCTTGGCTTGAAAATGAACCGTGTGACCCAAACACAATTATTTATAATTGTTTTTAACTTTTCTTTTTGGTGAATGCGAATAGTGGAATTTGATTTCTAGATCTTACCCTTCTTTAAAAAAGGATGAATCACTCAAATGCCCCAAAGTGATTATATATATATATATATATATATTTCTTTATACATCACAGCCAATGTATTATTCCATGTTTCAAGGCTTTAACTTATGCTCTTCATAACAAAAAAGAGTGGTTTGGTTTTCCTTTTTCTCGTAAAATTGCTCAAGGAGAAAAAGCTTTTATTTTTTTCTTCGAATTAGAAAGATTTCTCTTCTTCGTGGAACTCATTACGTTGTCTTATTATTTGCTCAATATAATAGGGTAATTAATAATTCAGGGCCTAAATGTTTAACGTATTTCTAAGAAATGCTTTTACCTTCTAAGTAACCTTTAAATATTCTTGAAAATTTTCATACACCACTATTTGTTTTTACTTACCACAATTGTACGAGTGCAATTGCATATAGAGAAGGAAGGTTGAATATCACAAAAAATTGAATAATCTAAGTGAGTACTAATTCAATTTATAATCTTCTATTTAGACTAGCAATTAGGGGTGTGCAGAAACCGACAAACTAAAAAAAACCGGCCGTAACCAACCTGTTTTGGTCAGTTTCCCGGGTAATTCGGTTTTCGTTCGGTCTGAAAAATGGTAAACCGATTGAATTCGGTTTGTGGGTCAGTTTATGAAATTTAGGCTCGGTCGGAAACCAACCGACCATATGTATATCATTAATTAATTAATATATATATATATATATATATATATATATATATACATAGGTTGGTTCATATGTTAATAAATCCTGGTGTATTAAATATGAATGAATATGGACCATTGATCTTAATCAAATCTATGACTGTCATTGATTTAAGTATGGTTTCAAAGGGCAATAAGCATGATTTCATTTAAGCATGAATTGGTATATTTAAAAGCACAATTATATAATAGGCATAATTTTATGCACATTTAAGCATAGTTTTGTATACCTTTAAGCATTTTTAACATTTTAACATGCCAGAATTTATTAACACACGAACCGTTCCCTATATATATATATATATATGAGATAGTAAAATAGATATAGGATATAGCATCCCCGTCCAACACTTAACCCTAATTTGAGATTTTTCAAATTTCAACCCGTTGCCGCTCAGCCATAGGTTGTGCCTGACTCGTTCTTCACGCCGTCGGCAACCGCACTTCCCGAATCACTACGCCATCACGACACCCTAGTGTGTGACTTGATCAATTGAACTCAGGTAACGCTTCTTATTATAATCGATGTTCGATGATATTGCATTTTCACCTTCTCATTTTAATAGAAATTGCTTCTTCTATAGGTGTAAAAGATGTCTCAAAATGATGGAGAAATGGAGCCACAAGCATCTGAAACTGAAAGTGAACCCCCCACTTCGACACAATCAACCTTAAGAAAGGGGAAAGGGAAAGGAGGATGACCCGAATCTGATGTGTGGAAACATTTCATGAAGTATAAAGATAAAGATAGTTCACAAAGAGCAAAATACAACTATTGTACTAAACACTACTGCAATGACTCAAAAATGAATGGTACGTCCTCTCTTAAAGCTCATGCTAAAAAAGTGTAAGGGAAAACCTTATAGTTTGGATGCTAGGCAAACATAACTGTCTTTGAAACCAATTCTTGAAGAAGGGGAGGGTGAGTGCACTGTAATTGGTAGTTTGGTTACTTGGAGATTTGATCAAGAATTTTGCAGGGCAAAATTAATAGAAATGGTCATTAAGGATGAACACCCCTTTTCAATTGTAGATGGTGAAGGTTTTAAAGAATTTGTGGTTGCATTACAGTCTAGGTTTGCAATTCCCTCACGTTTCACTATTTTTCGAGATATATTTGAATTGTTTGGGAAAGAGAAAGACAACTTAAGAGAATACTTCAAAAAGTCCAGCCAAGGTGTTTGCATTACTACAGACACTTGGACATCTTTGCAAAGAATTAACTACATGTGCATTACTGCCCACTATGTTGATGAAGATTGGAAATTGAATAAGAAAATCATCAATTTTTGCACAATTGAGAGTCATGTCGGTGAGCACTTGGGTAGACAAATTGATAGTTGTTTGCATGAGTGGGGCATCACAAGAGTGTTTTCTGTGCCTGTGGATAATGCTGCATCAATAATACGTGTGTTGGTTCTTTGAGAACAAGATTGATTGCTCGGGTGATTGTTTGCTAGGAGGAAAGTTTCTTCATATGGTGTGTGGCTCATATTGTTAATCTAGTTGTTCAAGATGGCTTAAAAGAATTTGAGTACATCGGTTAAGAACATAAGAGAAGCTGTCAGATTTGTTAGGCCATCTCCTGCAAGACTTGCTAGATTTAAGAAATGTTGCGAAGAAGAAAATATTGATAGCAAGAGTCTACTTTGTTTAGATGTGCCGACTAGGTGGGAATTCTACTTATCTCGTGTTGAATGTGCCTGCAAATTTGCAAAAGCTTTTGAGTTATTTGAAGCGATGGATCCCTTTTACAAAGTTGAACTAAAGATGACCTTCCTGAATATGAAGATTGGGAAAATGCAAAGAAGATGAGTAAAGTGCTGAGCACGTTCTACGAGTTGACCAAAAGGATCTCAGGATCATTGTATATCACTTCCAATGTCTTTCTTCATGAGATAACTAACATGAGTTGTTTGTTAAAATGATGGGTAGCTGGTTCGACTTTAGATGTGAGGCCAATGGGGAATAGGATGAAAGAAAAATTTGATAAGTACTGGGGGGATCCGACGAAAATGAACCAGATTATATTCTTTGCTATTGTTGTTGATCCTAGGTACAAGTTCGAATTTCTTTCGTTTATTTTTTTTGAAGAGTAATGGAAATGATATTGGCACAAAGATGCCTAAAATTGTGAAGAAAATTTTATATGAATTGTATGAGGCATATAGGTTGTTGTATCAAACTTCAAGTGGTACAACAACAAATGTTGAATCTTCATCTTCACATCATGTAGAAGTTAGTGAGACTCCTTATCTTTTGGTGGACGAGTACAAGAAACAAAAGCTTCTTCAAGGATTTGAATTATCTAAATGATTTAGATGTGTACTTGATTGAGAAAGAAAGGTTGGCTACTATTGAGAATAATCCAAAGAACTTCGACATATTAGGTTGGTGGAAGCTTCACCAACATAGGCTGCATATTCTTGCTCAACTTGCTAAAGATGTACTCTTTGTACCTATTTCTACCGTAGCTTCTGAATCAACCTTTAGTACTGGGGAAAGGGTCCTTGATCCTTTTAGGTATTCTTTGACTCCTGAAATTGTTGAGAGTCTTATATGTACTCAAGATTGGCTGCAAAAATCAAAGGAACATGTCTCGATTGAAGAAGATTTGAAATCAATTCAAAAGCATCATGAAGGTTTGATACATTTATTAAAATTATTTCACAGATTTTGTTTGATTTATAAAATTGATTTGTTTACAATTGTCTAATGCTATTTATTTTTGTAACATTGTTGAGTTTTGGCATAAGTGGGTTATGCGTAGCTCAAGAATGAGGACGGTGTGGAAACTTGAAGTTGAAGTTGATGATGGAAGTATTGAAGATTGAAGTTTGTTTTATGTCTTAACTTTCTGCTGTATGAAATTTGGAAGTTTGAAACCTCTTTACATTGGATGTTGAAGACTTTAAACTGTATTGTTCTTTTAATTTATGATTTGAGAACTCCAGTATGTTGGATAATTAATGTATTTTATGCATTGTACTTTTTGTTTGATGTTTAAGTCTGATTGTAATGATTTGTTAAATTTTGAAGGGAAACAGGCAATTAGTTCGGTTTTTTAAAAACCGACCGTGCCGACCGGGTAAATTCGGTTATTTTAGTGGTCAGTTTTTAGGTATATATCGGTCAGATACGGTTTGAAATATTAGGCTTCGGTCGGTGCTTCAGTTTTAGTTTTTTGGGTCGGCCGGTCGGTTAAACCGACCGCTGCACACCCCTACTAGCAATTACTATAAGAGTTTTTTTTAAACTAAATGGTGCAATAAAAAAAAAATCAATAATAGCAAACAAGTTTGGGAAAATCAAATAGGAGAACAATTATTCTAAAGGCTTTAGTTTCAATTTCAAACTCGTTTAAATCAATCATCAATTGTTACTCCCTCCGTCCCGCAGCAATTGTCTCTGTTTCCTTATTCGGACGTCCCATTTAATTGTCCGGTTTTCTAAAATGACAAAAAATGAGTGGCTACAATTAACTCTCTCTCCTCAGAATTAATTACAACCACATATTCTACATTGTATTGACTATTGTGTCATTTTCCTACCGGACAATTGCCGCGGGACGGAGGGAGTACATAAAAGACTCGCATCTTCCTAGAACAATCACAAAATTAGTTTAGACGTACTTTCGTAGTGCCTAAACCGTGGATCGCATGTAAAAATTGTGATACCTAACTATATTCTAAAACATGCAACCCAAAAAAGCTAAAAAGATTAAAAGTTCTCATATAATAAGACATTTAGACTTTATTGAAATATATGTCCTATGTATTACTCCCTCCGTCCCAATCTACTTTAGCCAATTTTTATTTTGGGTTGTTCCATTCTACTTGAGCTGAGCCATATCCTGAAATAGAAATAATTAGTGTGGATAGAGATTAAGGGACCCAATAAAATGTAATCAAAATATGTCTCTTTAAGAGTTTCCAATATATTGTTGGAAAAAAAAGTCAACTCTGAAATTTACCGGGACCATAAGAACCTTGTTCACTATGTGCAATCATAATCATAAAAACTTCAAGACACGTGTCATTCAAAAATAAAAATATGTCTCTTTGATAGTTTCCAATATGTTGCTGAAAAACAAGCCAACTCTGAAATTTACAGGTACCATAAGAATAGGATAGACAAGGATAATGATAGGTCAACTGCAATGTTTGGAATAGCTAGAGCCGAAGCATCTCATATGAGGAAGAATGTCATTACAATATATTTGTTCCCTACAAGATTGTACAACCAATAAAGTCTTCCAATCTAGGTAGTGTCAATTCTATCACGCTACGTATTCCTTTTCAAGAATAATAGGCATTTATGAAAAGAAAATTAAGGTAACTTGACTCGAAAACAACCCAAAATTAAGTGACATACCAGTATTCATGCTGAATATTTCTTATTTCATGTTCACTAGTAGAAAGAATTATTGTCCACTAAAAAGTAAGTTCAACATAGATTATTTTATCATTATAGATTCTTTTCTATTGAAGGTGTTCTTGAAATAGCATACGGTGTGTTACTTCGTTTTGTGTTGTTTTTGAGTGAAGTTAGCCTTTTCTTTTGATAAATGTCTATTATTCTTGAATATTTATGAGTACGGTCACATAATTGACTCTACCTATATCACAAGACCTACTAAGTTGTGCTAGCTGGCAGATAACAAATACACTGTGATAGCATTATTCGTCGTGGGAAATGTTTCAGTTGCATTAGCCTCATTTCCCATTGCCCATCCTCTTTAGTTTGTTGGTAGTATTAGGGTTTCACTTTCGGAATGAGTCATTCCTTACCGCTTGCCATTGTGAACAAGGTTCTTATGGTGACGATAAATTTTAGAGTTGGCGTGTTTTCTAACAATGTATTGGAGATTCTAAAGGGGCATACGTGGGTTTTTTGATGGCACATGTGGCGATCTTTTCTCTAATCATGATAGCACAGCCACACTATGATTACGAGATGCTAGCCTTGATTGCAACTCAGCCGCTTCTCGTGCTCTTCAAGAAAAAGTCAGGAGCTTGGTATCTCTACTTCGTCACAAATGTCTTTACCAGTTGACGAGCATCTGTCAAATGTACCATGCGTACATTTTTGTCCGACACTACGAAATGCAAAAGCCAAAACAAACTGATGCGACGAGGAGTATGAAAAGGGAGAGTTTCTTCACAAGAGTGAGAAAGTGGCTAGGTAAGATGATTACTGAGGCTGCAACTCCAAAGGATACTTGGTCGTCGTTGCAGGGCTGGAGCACAAGGATGAATTAAAGCATGATTATGTCTCGGCTCCTTACTAAACAAACCCTAAACTAATTACAAAATAAAAAAAACCAAAAAAAAGAACAAAAACTAAACTAAACAAAGTGATCTTAATTTATTCATGTTTTTTTATTCGATTACATTCCTATTTTTTTATTTTTCAAAATAAAAAATCAATAATTAAATGAAATATTTGAATAAATTAATTCAGTAAAAAAAACTTTCAAAAAAATAAAATATTAAAATAAAATATTTACTTAAACTTAATCTTAAAGGTTAACTCGTATGATGACAAGGAATTAATAAGCTAAACAAAATGATCTTAATTTTCCTACCCATTTTACCGGGCTCAAGTAGAGTGAGACGGAAGGAGTAATTCTTATCTTTCGAATCTCGAGTCAATAATTGATTAATAAGAATTGATATAAGTCCACAAAATTCATCTACTTCATAATCCTAAAATAATGCGTAGAAAATTAGTCATCTTGTTCATTATGACAAATAGATCAAGATTTGAGATAAACATAATTGAAAATAAACAAAAATCGTAGTGTAAACTAAAATCTTAAATGCTTCCAACTTGAATTCCTTGATCTTCTGGCTTTTCTCTTCTTTCAAAACTTGAAATAAAAACTAAAACTAATGAATCCGAGGTACAAAAAGTGTACTTTGAGGACCTATTTATAGTTTTGATAAAAGAGGGGATAAGTAAGGTATGAATTTAACTTTAACTTAAAAATCAAGTTTGACCCGTAATTAAGGCCTAACAATGCAAGTCTTGGCCCAACACCAAATGTTGTCCAAGACATGGTCCAATAAAGAATTTTATACTATCAAATATTGTAAAATATGTAGTCAACATTGTTATAAACATATGCACATAAACATAACTTAATGTAATAACTTGTTCAAATTAGGTTATTGCTTGTTAACATCTACTCCCACCGTTTTTATTTAAGTGTTCCATTTACTACTTTTATTGTTGGTTTTAAGTGTTCTATTTCATAATTTGACGACATAATAGCACATTTTTCCAACTTTATCCTATAATTAATGTTATATATAAGGTGGTTTGCAGAAAAAGACAATAATAAATGAGGTTAAAATGTAAATTTACACATTTTCTTGATATGTGTAATTTGTTGACCGAGACACTTAAAAAAAACAGAGGGAGTACTTTCTCACGTTAATTACATATAATTTAATTATTATAGATCTTATGTTTTTGGACTATATGGATCTGAGCCATAGACTTCACAAAAATTTTCCGAGTTTAAATTTGGAACTAACAAGATCCGTTTCAGATCCGGTCCATTGCCTTCTCTTGCTCCCTACATTCAAGTGACACATTGATTAAAAAACAAAAGGCATATGTTCAATCCAAGAAAATTCATTGTCCTAAACAAACTTTATCGAAAGCACAAGTTTAGGCAGACGAAAATCGCATTTCTTCCCTATTGTTTTCTTGATGATCTTGTTCCCACATTGATGCATCCGACAGTGGAGTGTCAACCAATTTTCTTGCAGAAAGCTCTACGGACTTGAGATCGCGAAGATTCTGCAGAATTTCATGCACGAGAGCCATTCCTTGATCCCCTTTGATCATGGAGCGTATGCAGTGTTTAAGAAAATCTTTATCTGCTTCAAGAGCTTGCAGTCTCTCATAAACATGGCCTAATTCCTCCTCTATCAACATCTTACCCTTCATGGCTATGGCTGCTTCATCACAATCTTGCTCTACTAATTCACTTTCCTCTTCATCAAAATGTGGCAGCAGTTTCTTTGCCATACCATCACCATCATCCTCACCATCATGTAGGTGAAGGAGCTTTGCTTCCAAAGCCTTGAGTTCTTCGAGGATCGACACTCTCTCTTCGTCGAATTCTGCTAGAGATATATCAGGTATGATCAAATCCTCTAGTCCCATTTCTTCCATTTCTTCATCATCCAAATCCTGATCATAGCAGTCAAGATCAATGGAAGGAGAATTATTGTTTGAAGATGCAAGGCTCCTCTTTCTTGATATTGTGGAGTTTTCTCTGTCCCGGTACATCTGCAGCTCCTTCTCGACTTCCCTCTTCTCCTTATCGCGCCTCATCATGAGGTCGTTGAGCAGCTGCAGCGCCTCCTGGTCGTACTCGGCCTGCTCTTCCATCATCCTTTGGTACTGCAGAGCCTCCATCTGTATTGCAGCCTTCTCCTCTTGAAGCTTTGTTATCATAGCCATGGTTTCTTTTGCAGCCTCTGCTGCTGCTTTCCTCTCTTCTTCTAGCTCCGCGTACAATGCGTTCATCGCCTTCTCGTGTTCCTCCTCTGTATATTTCATTTCACCACAGATTAATTAATTCATAGTATTTGATCAATTATCATCACATTGTACTTAAAGTAGCAATCTTTACCTCTATTGCTCATGAATTCTTGGCCTACTTTCATGGTTTCCTCAACTTCATCACAATTTTGTAGCTCATTTTCTTCATTTTCTAATACTAGCCACAAAATCAAAAATTAGTAGCATAATTATAAGAATTTAAAAAAAAAAAAAAAAAAAAAAAAAAAAAAAAAAAAAACAGTTAGATAAAAAACTGCAAGTACCCGAGTATATGCCTTCTTCTGAGGTGGTAGTGACAGCCATTTCTTCATCAATATTATTGAGCTCTATGCATATGAATCTATCAGAATCCATTAATTCTGCATTCTGCAAAAGCATGTCTGCTATATACACAGATTCGTCGTCTTCGTCGAAGGGATCATCATCTGCCCTCTCACTAGAATTCCATTCTTCAACCTCAACAACCTCACCCCTTTTCCCATCATCATCTTTCTCAGATGCCCTTTGATCATCATCCTCTTCTTTACCATTTTCTTGAAATTGATCACTACTCTCTTTCTTCACTAGATCCGGTTCGAACTCCGCCTTCTTCTTCTGCATATATTCAAGAAGAACATCCCAAGTAGGCTTTATGAAGAGAGGCTGATGAGGGTAATTTACCTTTGCAGTTATGATTTGATCGCAGCACGAGCACCGAATCTCCTCGCCTTCTGGACTCATCCATGTAAAGAAAGCGGCGGTGGAAGAAATGGCGTTGATGGTTTCATTAGAGGAGGAGCAATGGATGCATAGATTCTTGGAGTGAGCCAACTTGTTGTGAGTTGAGCAGTAGCTCATCCTGCTTATCTCATTGCCATGTGCCTCACACACATGATGATTTTTTGCCTTTTCTTTGGAGTCGAAAACGTGATCGAGCCTCGAGCACCATGTGCAGGATGGCTTGAGGCCAAAGAATTTGGCAAACTTTGCAATGAGATGTGAAAAGAAGGAGTTGAGGAGGAGGAGCAGTATTAGGATCCATTCAAGAACTGCATATATTAAAATCACTATGATTTTGTTGCAGTTTTTGTGCAGCATGCTTGCAAACTTGTTGGCTGCCATGGATGTTTCTTTGCCAAGCTTATGTGCATCCCTTGAGAGAGAGAGAGAGAGAGAGAGGGAGAGGGAGAGAAAATTGAAGCTGGTTTTGGTATCCCTTTGTTGATGGAGGAAATTTAGTAATGGTATTTATTTTTTTGAGTTAATTTCAATAAAGGAATAAGGGGTAGACAGGTAGTTTTCATGAAAATGACAATTTATATTTAATTTTAGTTGCAATTTATTTGTTGAATTGTTGTTTTAATTTTAATGTTTGGGTCCCCATGTGAAAAAGTGATGTGATTGAGTTCTTCCCACTTCGTGCCTTTTGAAAATATTAGAAAGGTGCTTTTCATTTAGTAAACAAATTAGCACATTCATGCGTTTGATTTCAAAATCTTATGATGATGATTCTCATAAACATGAGTTTGAGTTTTCTTAATTTGCTTTTGAAATTCAAATCATGCTTTATTAATTGAAATCATGATGCAGTTACAAAAACATTGATATCATGGTGATTTTTCTCTTGATTAAAGGCAGAAAATTCCTTCACTATATCTCATTTAAAAATCTATTGAGATCCTTTTTTTAATTAATTGCTATATAAATCCTTTTGAAAATCAGGTTTGTTTGCTACATTCACAACTCACATTGATTGCTGTAGTGCATTTTATAATGAAATGATGTCGATAAAGTTTGATAAAGAGATTTTTCTTGATTTTTAATTGCAGAAAGTAGAACATTATTCGGCCCACCATCATCTTCATAATGAGTTTTGCTAGGCTGGGAAACCAACCCCAGAGTGTACGGTTTTGGCCTAAGCAAGAATAAATACTACCTCTGTCCTTCATTTAGTGACCTTCTTTTTTCGACATGTGTAACACGCGTTTCCACGCTTATCGTTGAGGAGTTTTAAGATAAATTTTTGAAGTATTCTTTCTTTTACGGGATACTATAAGTGTTGTAGTATCCCGTAAAAGAAAGAATACTTCAAAAATCCATTTTAAAACTCATCAACGATAAGCGTGGAAACGCGTGCCATACATGCTGAAAAAAGAGAGTCACTAAATGGAGGACGGAGGGAGTACCTTTATTTAGGATAAATAAATACTTTTTTTTAAGGAAATTAAAAAGTATTTATATACCTTTTTTGGGTATCAAATTATATATATTATCTACCACTAACTCAAGAGAGTTCGAGATTTCAGCATAATGCGCTCCAAAATCTGATTCATGTTTGTTCTTTTCAAGTCTTTTCGTTTTTGAAAGTTCAAGGCTTGGCTAAGAATTAGGATTAATTATATTTTACATACCGTCCCCACATTTATGTCCAATTTTTTTATTCATAATTAATATTTTATTTATCAAGAATACCTTATTTAATATTTGTGGAGATTTGATGTTGAAAATGATATGTACTAAATAACTAAACGTAAGATAGAACATACAAAAATTATATTTTTCAAATAAATAAATAAACTTTGTTTATATGTGTGAAAATAGATTAATAGATTTATTTGGTGGGACATGAGGAGTATTTGTTTCAGAATCGTATAATATCGGATGTCTTGCCATATGTTCTCGATGCTTTATAAAAAAAACCTTCAATTGTTTACATTTGCAAAAAGGGACACACTTGGGTCAGCCGGAGGCACCGTGCGGCCGGGCTAAAACAATGACACTTTTATTCATATAGATTGACACTTTTTTGTATAAAGATTGACACTTTTAAAAATTGTCATTTTATTCGTAAAATAATTATGTTAAAGATTGACACTTTTATTCATATAGATTGACACTTTTCTGTATAAAGATTGACACCTCCGGCTGACACAAGTTTTTGTCTTGTAAAAAAGAAAAAAGAAAAAAAAAAGTC
The DNA here is from genome assembly GCA_001642375.2 of Mentha longifolia. Taxonomy (NCBI): domain Eukaryota; kingdom Viridiplantae; phylum Streptophyta; class Magnoliopsida; order Lamiales; family Lamiaceae; genus Mentha; species Mentha longifolia. The sequence goes on along the minus strand of CM038111.1, from coordinate 11,499,991 downwards.
CAAGTAAATTCATTGAACCTTATTTATGTAAATCAATTTATTTTCTGCCGCACTAAATTTAGGTACTCCGTATATTATTTTCCCCCGAGGCATGCGCAGTGGTGGAGACAAAATAAGATTTGAGGATACTTTCATTTTCGAAAAATTTGCACAATTTGTCATTATTATCACAACCTAAAGCTCTTATTCTAAGGCATTTAATAATTATGGAATTATGAATAGTAGTAGTACAATTTTGCAATAGGACCATAATTACAATCAATTAGATCCGGTAATCTGTTCAATTATTGGTTGATGGATGAATGAGTAATCTTGTTGGATCAATTTTTTTTACTAGTCCAAATAATTAATAGATATTTTTCAAAAAATGTGTTCATGACTACATGACAACTATATATTTATTGAAAATTATTATTAATATAATTTATAAAAATAAACTTTATAAAAAAAACTAAATCCTATTAAAAAAAAATTAAACTTTTAATAAAAAAATTATTAACATGATATTGACATATTAAGTATACCATGGATGGGGAAGCATTCTGATACTTTTTCAATAGTTTCCAAAAAAAAAAAAAAAAAAAAAAACCCACTCTTGAATAGTCATTTTGAATCAAATAGAATGAGCTGCAAATTTCTCGAAGAAAATAGTGATGTAACAAAGAAAATTGTGTGGTCACCTTGGGAAAAAAAAATCAAGAATGGTAAAAATACAACATGTTGTGAATTTTGATGAAATAATCAAAGCTTCTTTCACTTTTTCAGTTCCTTTTTTGCAAGCGTCACCATGGTGGTCCTCAGCCTTTTTTTTCAAAAAATTCTTTCCCCAAATTGGTAAGAGATTTATTTATTTATTTTTAATATACATTCTCTCAAAATCAATCCATTTTTACTTCAATATCAAAATTTAATGGCCATCTTCTTCGTAGGAGCATGTTCGATACTATTGATTATGTTTCTCTTTATTGTACAACAATCATGGCTCTCTATGTTTTCATCGCATTTTCAACCCTTACAAATAATGTGCCCATAGCTGATATGACGATGTGACATCGACAATTTTTTTAAATTAACATCTAATTTTAAATAGGGCTTAATTTTTTAGGCCTCTCGGATAAAGTACCCATTTTGTAGAAATTTTATGTATATTCTTTATCATCTTCTTTATTTATACTATTGTCACGTCATCCATGTGCACATTAACTATGATCACGATGTGGTCACAGTGAACATTAGAGCATTACTCTTTCAATCCTAGAACATTATGTTTTCAATTGTCCTTCATATTAAAAAAAAAAAAAATCACAATTTTCAATTAGAAAAATTGAAAGAAATGGCCTTCCAATTAAAAGAGATAATCACCCTAAACTAGATCTTGTAACTTCATACGCTAAGAAGCAAGCAGCATTTGCAGGAACACTACGGGCCATCGCCGGCCCGAATCCCTTGTACAGGCCCTTGACTCCTTCGGACCTCAATATCTTCTTGAATGCATCGATCGAGCCCGAATACTTGGGGTTCTTGTAGTCGTCGACTTGGAGAACACTCTTGACAACATCCGTAGGATAGACAGAACCCCAGAACGAAGCTCCGGCTATACCTCCGGCTAATATCAGCGAACCTCTTCCCAAAGTGGAAGTGTCCTGCCCTCCTGCTAGATACTGCTTTACTCCTTCGTACACGCCAAACATAGCTGCATTACCCGGAACTTCCCGTGCAAAGGTTGGGAGCAAACCCTTGAAGAGACCCCTGGCCCCTCCTTCTGAACGAAGAACGTGCCTTGCTACATCCATCGGCCCCCCATATTTGACAGCAGCTATAGCAGCACCCGAAGCAGAAGCAGAAGCAACACCGGGGGCAGAAGCAACGGCCGGGGCAGTAGTTGCTAGAGCACTCTGAGCTTGTAATCTGCAATGTGTAATCAAAACATAATCTTTAGCATCATGACTAGTTAAATTTAGCAAGACCACATCAGTACTGTAATAAGCCCGTGACGTTTTTTGATGCAGAATTGAAAAACGAGGCATGAGCGTATGCGAGTGTTTTCAAGAGGGTTCGTATCACTTTCTAGACCAAAGTTTGTTCGTTCTTTCATAAATAAACCACACTTTCGATATTGATACAATTGCACCTAATATTTTGATTTCATTCTCAAATCTAGACTGGAATCACTTTTCTGGTGCAGGATAGGCAATGCTAACAAGGCCACGTCCAGCATTTCAGATGCAACACTGTATCCCCCGTGTTTGGAGTATGAACATATCCACATGAATGTATGAATGAATGTGTTACATAGATAGTGCATACTACACCTCAGCATCTATAACACCACCAGACGAGGCTTTTCAAAGGAGTTCACACATTAAGAGAATTTGTTCAGTTAGAAGTGGAATCGAAAACTGACCTGCACTTGATCAATTCAGTAGGACAAGCGAGAAAGGAGACAGCAACACCAGCTCCAGCCCCACAAACAACTTGCTGCCCGATAGTAAGAGGAGTGCCAGGAGCAGACCTCAAGAACGCCTCCATTTGGCCACGAACGGTGAAGAGCACTGCATTGAAGGCTGCCACCGTAGCAAGTGGGGCTCCCATGCCTTTGTACAACCCCCTTGGACCTTCTGCAGTTATCGTTTGCTTCACAGCATCTATGGCACCAGAGAACTTTGGAGGCTGCCCAGGAACCGGAGCTGGTTGACTTTGGAGCTTCACCTTAATGGTGTCAAATGGGTGCCCAACTATCAATTGTGCTGCCCCTCCCACAGTCCCAGCAGTTAGATCTTTAGCTACATCACCCATCTGCCCACACAAGAATCAAAATCTCAGAGAGCCAATTAAGCAAGCAAAAAGAGATGAAGAAAGTTAGATGTGATAATCTTGAACGTTATTCATTAAGATTTATACTTTAACTACAAGTATTGGCTTGAAAAGGTAACATTTGGGACGACACGAGATATGAAGACAATCATTCATTTTCAAATCGAAGTTGGAAGTAAGTTAATAGAAAAATAAGGATGAGCGAAATTACTACCTACCATTTGCGGAGTTTAGACAGCAAACTGTTTATCATAACTACCTTAAAAGCCCTTTGAAGGATAACAATGAATGAAAATTAACGTTCTTTCCGAGATAAATGAATGCAAATTAACAAGTTGTATCAAGCTTATAACTTTGAGGGCTTATTACTTAATCAAGCCAATGATTGTTAGCTCTAATGATGCCCCTATTTATGCTACCAGACTGACTGATTAATTTACAGGAACGAAGGATCATAACAGAGACATATATAGCAACTACATGAGCACAAAATTGAACGGTAAATATAGGGTATGAGTGATTTTGCATTTTCCAATGAATATAGGAGTATATCTGTTATTGCCACTACTATGTCCTGAAGTGATGCATTTGCTAATTATCCATGCCTAACAAAGGATCGGACTACCACAAGATATCTGATAAGATTGCATCGAAGATCTATGAATTGCAGGCCACTCTGATCAGATATACACCTCTTCAATCAGCATTTCAACTTATGTATCGTTTCATTCTTCTAGAATTGAAAGTTCCGGTCTTAGCTACTCGTTCATTTGTTGTTAACGAATGTCACGGATCAGCAAAGTCCGAGAAATGAATTACAAATGTGATGCGCATTTTATTACCTAAATGCTAAATTCACAAATGAAGGCAGCCTCAACCATAGAAATATGCACAGTACAATGCCAATACCAACCCTCGCTCTATGCAAGATCAATCAGCAAACAGTATGATAAAACGATTTCGCCTCGGAACCTAAGGTTCAAACCACACTAGATAACTATGCTATGTAGCAGTACAACATCAAAAACAACGTGAACAACTAGTTTTCGAATAATCATATAATGACAAGGCTAAAGATTTCACCTTTTACTCTTCCCCTTTAATCCCAGATGAATGCTGCAGAAGAACAACCGAAAAGACAAACAATATAAGAGCTGAAATCACAAACAAATCAATCACAAGCGATAGTTGAATTGAGAGGGGAAAACCCACAAACAAAAGACAATAACAAAAGGGTTTTAGTAATCAGAATTCAGTGTGAGAGCATATTAAGATGAAAAGATAGGGGCTTGAATCATGGGGTTGGAAATTGACGATGATGTGTGTGAGAATATAAAAATGCAATAAGTGGTTGGTGAAGGAGAGATTGGATGGCTGCAGAGCCACAAGAGTAAAATTTAAGACACGACAAACATGGGAGTTTGGAGAGAGAGAGAGAGAGAGAGAGAGAGAGAGAGAGAGGACAAACCAGGGAAAAGTGGGTGAGGCAGATGCGGCCGGAGTTTTTGGGCTAATATTAACCTCACAGGGCTCCAAGAACGCCATCACCAAAGCTCGAATGGTATCTAAAAGCAAAAAAAGATTCGAGAAAGTGATGGATCTTCAGAGATTCCTTTTCCTTAATTTCCCATTTTTTATATACGTAATTAATCTCTAGATTTGTATAGTATGAAATGATCAAAATTCATATTTTGTTTGAGATTCATCACAAATTTAAAGCAATTAGGCACGAGGAAATAGTAATGGAAGCTCCCAAAATCTAGTTAGTCACGTAATTATACAAGTTTCAAAGTAATTTTTTTCCTTAACATAGTGTGGTGTAGATTTCAGCATTTTTGTCACTTTATTATGATACTCTTGGAATTTGAAGCAATCAAAAATATGCGATTTTATTTTTTCTTCTGTTTTTTTTTTAAACACGAGTCGTATACTTTTTTCATTCGTAAAATTAAGTTGTTACACTTAATATCATTGAAATTTAGAAAGGATTTGGTGGCCAACGTTTTTGAATATATAAATCAAACTCTTTAACAAATCCTTTATAAAATAAAAATATAAGAAATTAATTCTTTTTTTTTTTTTTTGAGATGTTAATTGGCCAATAACACCATAATGGTTCATAAAAAAAGTAGGTTTTTTTTAAGAAGAAGAGATTTTTAAATATTTCGAAACAATATGTTTAGTGCTTGTATAATGATTTGCATTGCTGCATAATGCGCACCACATCACCCTCCACATCCACACTAAAAATTAGACCATTATGCACTATCCTCCTAGTGCATATCCTCACTACAAAGTTTAATTTCAACTCAACTGACTAATATTCACACAGAATTGAGCTCCCAACAATTAAAAGTTTATCACGAAATAATTCTCAAGAAACACAAGCAATAATTTAGGCTAGTTTACATCCTAAATAATAACACTGGGGCAAAAGAGCTAGGAAATTGGATTATTAGAGAATCTCCCATGTTTGATAATCAAGCTGCAAGAATACACCAAATACTGTACATAAAGAGGTTACTCTGCCTCAAAGCAATGGAAGAAGCATAAAAGAGACTACAAAGTCCTGAATCCCACAGAGAAGGCAGATGCATATTCATAAAACCAAGCTCAACATTCTAACATCAAAAGAATTTTAAGATGTTGCATTCTTATGAAGTTATCTTCTATCTGTTATCAGTATATAAACTCGACGTGACACTAACCATCAACATCTCCAAGACCGTACTAACACACAATTGGGACCTCATCGTCTCCATTGTTGATGTATCGTAAAGCTCATAAAACTAACAGACTACAAAAGGAAGAAAGAGTCGAAAAGTAAAGTTTCAACTTCATCATCTTGTCTTCATCAATCCCATGAATCAATCGTAGACATTAACTAAATTTACATTATTTTGCAGATAAAGAACCACTAGTGTAGTACTAAGTGTTATAGGGGAAACTAATTGAGTCTAATTCCATTCAATAACTTAACTTAGCTAAGGGGCTATGATAGAAGTGGCGTTATTATAGTTACCTTGCTTCCTTTTCTCAGATAATCGAAGAACTTTGAGGTCAGGCCCCCTAACATCCAGCTCCCAAAACTTAGCAAAAGCTTCGAACACAAAGTTTCATTATCAACATGCATCAAGAAAAATCACTCTTCGGCTCCACCACAAGCAAGACTCACCCCTACCCTACTATGCTCTTGATACCATTAACTTAAGCATGCTTCGATGATGATAAGCTACCAGATATCGATTAGAAAATAGACATAACACCAACCAAAGAAGTGGACAGAAGCCCTTTTCAAGTTTAGAAAAGCAAAAACAGTAACAAGAATACAGACCCTCAAGGCCCTACTCTCTCCTAATCTTGGAGTGCTTTCTTTCTTCTCTTTGTATTTATACATCTTTGTTTCAACCCCTATATTATATATCTTAACTTCTCTAATGAAAAAGCTCAAAAAAAAAAAAAAAAAAAAAAAAAAAAACTTCTCTAATTAAAAACATACAGAAAGCAAAACTAGCTGCATAAACAAAGTAAAGACCAAGAAAACATATAAACAGTGAAACCTTTTATACTACCAAATTTACAAGAATCTCAAGTTAACTATCCGAGGCAAAACCCGAGAAAGATGGAACCTTTTAAAAAAGCGCCAAAAAGAGGGCTTTCTTTTTCTTTTTGATCTACTTTCTAAACCCTGTAAAAAACAAAACTGGTCATGTTTTACTCAGCTTTTTGTTAGAGAATGCTCGAGGACCAACCTCAATCGGCATCCTAATGCATCCAATTCAGCAACCCTTTGCTGCTGCCACCGCGCATAGAAACTCTCTGGCCCAACTCCTCCACCACTTCCACCACCTATCACCCTCCTCACCTCCTTGAAACACTCGTCAAATACATTGATCACCACCTTCGCCGCCACCTCCCCAATATCACTCGCCCCATTTTGCACTTCCGCATCCCCAATTCCCTGGCCATTCTCCTCATCATCCTCTCCAGCTGCCTCTTCCCCTTCAAACTCAACATTCACCTCACTCAACTTGACTTCTTCTTCTTCATCATCGTTACCCTTATCGCACAAGTCTCCTAATCCAACCCTCCCACCGCCGCAATGCCCATTATCATTGCCACCGCAGTCCGACTCGAAATCGCCACAATTCTCTTGCACAAGGGGCAACGTGGGCGAAAAATCGACCTTGACGCCAACGAGACTCGGAATCTCCGATTTAGCACCACCGTCGTCACCGCCACCAACAGTGGCGGCGGCATTGTTACAATGATTCAAGCCCACATTCCTGGCGCCACTGAACGGCGAGGTGGCGGCGAATTCCGGGTGCCAGAGGCGCTTCGACAGGTCGTAAAGAGCGCGATCATGCAACGACAGCTGCGATCGGTCCATACCCTTGGAGAGGCGGGTCGAGATGACCCGGAACTTCTTCCGGAGGCGGCGGAGCTTCTCGGAGAGCTGCGATTTGGTGTAGGGCTGCGACATGGAGTCGGAGAAGCGGTCGTAGAAGATTCCCTCGGGAAGGCTAAATTGTGTGAGGAGGAATCCAATAGGCCCTGCAGAAATCGGATCTCGTCGGGTTCGGTCCATATCCGGTGGAACTTGAACGGCGGGGTGATCGGGTCCGAGTGAGGGTGAGGATTAGGGTCGGGGGTTTTGCGTTTGATGGGGAGCTTCGAAGCGGAAGGCTTGGTGTTGGTGTTGGGGGATTGAATTAGGGTGGAGTCCATTGATGATTAACTGCAGATTTGGGGCTCAACCTCAACCACCCTCATTACCTCATAACTCTTTTTTACTCTTTTCTTTCTCTCTCTTTCCTTTTATTTTTAATTTTGGAAAATTTTGGTATTTATTTGGCCAAAACTTTTGGGAAATCAAATTTGCATGGATTAATATCTTTAAATTTGTTTAACATATTAAAGTACGACGAAAATTGATCAACAAGACGAGGTGCACATAGGAGCGCTATGCTTTTTTTTTTTCCTTTTTTTTTTTTGGGACACACTTGGGCACCGTGTGGCCGGGCTAAAACAATGAGACTTTTATTCATATAGATTGACATTTTTCTGTATAAAGATTGATATTTTTAAAAATTGTCATTTTATTCGTACAATAATTATGTTAAAGATTGACACTTTTATTCATATAGATTGACACTTTTCTGTATAAAGATTGACACTTTGGGCCCGGCCGCACGGTGCCTCCGGCTGATACAAGTTTTTGTCTTTTTTTTTTGTGTGTAAAAAAATAATAATAATTCAATTGCTAATTTAGTGCCCATTGAAATTCGATGGTAATTAATTTAAATTATTTTTAATAAATTATTTTTTATTTAAATTATTTTTTAATAATTAATTTAAATTATTTTTTTTAATATGATATTATGAGTATTATAGTATCCCGTAAAAGAAAAAATACTTTAAAATTATATTTTAAAATCCGTATGAGGTTTCGGTAGAAACACGTGCCGAAAAAGTCAAAAAAGTGAATGTGGACTAATATAGAGGGATGAAGATAGTATATATTTTTAAAGATTATAGTATGGTCATGACCCATTTGAAAAAATAGCATTAAATTGAATTTAAAAAAAAGAATAAAAAAAAGATCAATAAGGTGTAACATTTATCGGTTACTTACATAATTTACTCGTTTTGAATGTCTAGTAACCCGTTGATTATTGTAATAGAAAAATAGATTATGTTGGTCCCGAAAGTGAGTCACACACGTAGAGGGGATGAATATGTGTGTTAAGAAGTGTTTAACTTTTTTTCCATTTTCGTCCTCTTATCAAAGTAGACGCTTTGAAAGTTGTTTATGCTTTCAAAGCTTCTCGCTTTGTGTGAGTGTTGTGCAGAATGTGGTGAGACTTTAAACTCGCAAAATTATCTTGCTAAAACAATTTTCGTTATTTAAAGCGTGGTATGTAGGTATGATAATTCAAAGCGTTAAAACAGTGAAAAATAAAGACAAGTAAAGCACACCGAAAGTATTATAGTGGTTCAGAGCAAAGTCTCTTAAGTCCACTTTTATCCACGACGGGATGAATACATTCACTCAGTATTCCTTGTTTTATACTTCCAAGGGGAAGTGACTTGGAGACAATGACAAATCGACTTTAAATCCTCTAGAGATTTCGGGCGCTCGAGAAGCCCAGACAACAATACCTTCTAATAAATCGAAGACCTTCCACTTCAGTATGCAAACTTAAGTTTCACAATCACGATTTACGACTTCATCAAAACACACAAACTTACAACCCAATCTAAGAACAATAGACTTGGTTTTGGGTTTGGTTTTGTAAAATCGCGAATGAGAATCCATTACAGTGAATAACACAAGTAAAGATAAGGATTCTCGAAATAGGTTTCGGATTTAAAACGGTTGAACCTAGATGAAATGTTTGCTGCTATTCTTAAGAAAACTTGAGCTTTCTTAAGGACACACTAAGAAAAATAATCGAAGAACTTAAGGAATATTTGAATGCTAAGGAATATTTGAATGCTTGAATGCTTGAGTTCTAACTATGAATTTGTTCGTGTATGTGTGTATCGAGTGTGTTGCAGCACCTTCTATTTATAGTTGAGAAACCCTACTTCCCGTTGGAGAGAAGCGGCGCGTATTTCTCACTTGTCCGGAAATTTTGCATTAATTGCATATGCCTTTCAGAGGTTCAGTTTAGGGAAACCCTAGTAGGTGGGCAGTTGACTAGAGAAAAAGAGCTCTTTAAGAGCTTATAAGATCCAAAAATAAGTTCTAAAAACTTATAAGCACTATTAAAAATAAATAAAAAATAACTCTTCTCCCAAACTTTTTTTTCTTTTTTTCAAAATCTTTCATTTTCAAGTTTATTTTTATATTTCGAGTACATGCACTTTCACGAAGTCCTCGCCACCAAAACCAAGGTTTACTTCGTCATGGAATTCGTCACGGCCACGGGCGGGGAGCTCTTCGCCAAGATCGCCAAAGGCAGATTCAGCGAGGATCTCTGCCTTTAAAATTTCCAGTAGCTCATCTCCGCCATCTGCCACTCCAGCTTACGTGAAGCCGGAAATCCTCGCGAAGAAAGGCTACGACGGAGCCAAGGTCGACGTCTGGTCATTTTAGGTATGCATGGTATACCTTTGAACAGAACACACAGACACACACATGATGTATTAACCAAAGAGATGATGATGATGAAGTCTGGGCAATTAAAATGCTCTTCTTGGACAGCAGTGAAAAATATAGAGACAATATTTCATTTATAGTTTTACACCACAATCAGATCACAGAACAACATAATAGGTGATCAGAATCCAAATAACATAAATTTTGACGAAAGCTTTCACGCAAATACAAATACAAAATACAAAATACAAATACAATTATAAAGAAGCCATAATGAAAATGGTGAAGTGATGATGATGCATAGCCATGGCCATGTATAGGAAGGTGGCTAGGGTTTGGATATGATTTTGGTTACCAGTGGAAGAGTGCTAGAAATAGCAGGAAAAACATCCACATTCGGCTTTTGCACCGTGGTTTTCACCACCGTTGACGTGTCGACCAGAGGTGGATCGTCATGTTGCATTAGGTGGCGCGCCGCTGAGCTAGTATGGAGGCTTGAGATTGAGATCATCACCATCAAAAAGAGAGCTACCTGCAATTTCATGCCACTTGCCGCCATTGATTGATATATATATATATATATATATATATATATATAGGGGATAGATCAAGTGAAAACTATTTATTTGGTGTAATCTAAAACTTTTTTTAGATCGTAGATCTAAGTAGATCAATGGTTACAATCAGTTATGATTTTTTATATATTTATTCAATTATGCATATTTAATGAGGGTGCTAATGTAATTAACCCATTCAGTAACGGTTTCTTTCCTTAATTCTAGGGATTCCTAATCATGTGCATATATTCTAACTAATCTTTTATTAATCAATCAAAAGTTTCGTTATTTTCTCTTTAACTCATTTGCATTGCGTAAGGTTTTTTATTTATTTATTTATTTATTTTTATCTTCATTACTTTTATTCTATTTTCATTTATTTTTTTACTATTAATAAAATATTAAAACAAAATGAATATATGGTTTCAACACCATAATATGCATAATAATTTCGAGAGGCATAATCTTATTTGTGTAAATGCATAATCAAAACACTATATATGCAACATGGATTGTAAAAAAATGCATAACCAAATATATTTTGAATAAATAATTATGCAATGATTATACTAAAATATGCAACAACTTAAATTAAAATATGCATAACAAATGGCAATAAATGCAATGTATTTTTTTTACTAATGGTTTGGTTTTTTCGGCTACTGTTTGGATTCTCAACAGTGGTTTACTTTTCACAGCCTAGGGTTTAATTTTCCCAAATAAAGTTTAGGGTTTATTGTTAATATAACTAAAATTCTAACCCGTAGAAAAAAAAGTAATTATGTATTATTTTAAAACCTGAACCCTAAACACTAAAACTTTATTTGGGAAAACTAAACCCTAGGTTGTAAAAAGTAAACCCTTTTTGGGAACGAAACAGTAGCCGAAAAAACAAAATCCTTAGTAAATAAAATTGTTGCATTTATTGTTATTGGTTATGCATATTTCAGCTTTAAGTTGTTGCATATTTTAGTATAAGTTATTGCATAATTATTTATTGCAAAAATACATAATCAAAACACCATATAGTAACATGGATTGTAAACAAAATATTATATATGAAACACCGATCGATAAAAATGTATAACCAAAATATCATAGGAGTATATGCAACAGCGATCGCAAAAAAATGCATAATCAGAACAACATATATACAACGCCAATTGGAAAAAAAAATGCATAACCATAATATCATATATGCAAAATTAAAAATTAAAAAATAAATATTTCTACAAAATGCGTTATTGTAGTAAAGGTAATGCAGTTAACTAATGCATATATAATTCGGAAATGCATTAGGACTATAATGTGATTATCAAATCAATGTATATGTTGCTATAAATAAATATGCATTATCTTCTTGAGTAGATTTAGTGATAAAATAAATAATATTGATACATTGAAGAGTGCACAAAAAATTATTGGAGTATAAAAAATGCATAAAAATTTAATGAAACATGCATGAAGAAATGTATTATATGCATAAAAGTACTTTTCACACAAGATTAGTTGTGCAATCGATAGTAAAAGCATAAATTGTTTTCTCTTTGTATAGATTAGTCGTGCTGTTAGAAAATAGATTTAAATTGTTTTCTCGTTGTATAGATTAGTCATGCAGTTAGAAAATAGATTTAATTCAATGAATTCCATTAAAATGCATTATGACTAAACATTAAATGACTATCAAATAACGCATAATTTTTAATTTTTTTATAAATGAAATGCATTAACACCTCTCATTTTTTATTTCATAATAATATCTAAGCAAGCCTTTTAAATACGATATGCATCACGGTTCTAATCAAAATGCATTGTTATAATAAAGAAATGTATTTTTTTATAAATTAAAGCACATGTATCTAAAAATGCATTATGACTAAACATTATATAACTATCAAAATAATGCACGATAGACGTATATAACATTACCATATAAGGTAATGCATAATAAAAGGTCGCATAATGTATAATTGAAGATAATTTTTTTTGTTTTTGACAAGCAAAGATGCATAATAATAAGTGAAAAGTGCATAGAAATCTAATGAAAAAATGCATTGGATTTATAAACATATATTGCCATATAAAAAAACGAAATATAAATAGAAATTAGTTAGAATATGATTGTTTATTTGTTATGTGGAATTAGATATTTAGATCCCATTATAGATAGCCGTAATTTAGGAATGTAATTTCTTACTAAAAAAATGGACATCCTTACCCTTAAGTGCATTAAATATGCAGGAAAATTAGCTATAAAAATGAAATTCAACTCCACATGTCATGATCTTGGCCACAAAATACACTTAGATCTATGGACTAAAAAAGTTTTTAATTTCTACACTATTAATAGTTTTCACCAGAATCAAACCCTATATATATATATATATATATATTTTGCAATTTATTTACTTAAATAGAAAGTGAAAATTGACTATATTACCTCTCATCCTTTGCTTTTGCTTTTATTTATTTTTTTATCAAGCAAACACCACACTCACACACCCATACACCCACACACCCATTCGGAGTGACTCGAACCCCCGACCTCTATATAGTATATAGATATAGATTTTCAATTATTCAATAGTTGAAACTATTGTAATAATTCTAGACGTGCATCCCCACGAATAAGATGTTGACAGCTAGTTTTTTAGTACTACCTATTATGCAACTTATATTATAAACTTTTGGACATGTTTTACTATGAAATACTAATATTGATAAGCAAATTCGTTCGGCATCTAAAATTTAAATTTTGATTCATTTTTATTTATTATTATTATTATTATTATTATTTTATTTTTATTTTTTTTCAAACATCATCGGAGTGGCTCACCTCTGCCTGTGTTTTCTTAATTTTTAATAAAAAAATAACTGTTTTTCTATAAAAAAAATTTGAATTATTGCCGTTTGATTTCAATAGCTACACCCAATTTTTTATAATAAATTCATCATACCGACTCTTCTTTCTCACGCCATTTTCTATTTATTCATTTTGATTTATCCGTACAAATTTTTTATTCTCTACATTTTTCTTCCGAATACTTCCTTCATTTCATATAAAATGACACTTTTCTTTTTTGTCTTTTCTGGCACGCTTTTTCACGCTTCTCGTTGATGGGTTTTAAAATGGATTTTTGAAGAATTCTTTTTTTTACGGGATACTACGACTGTCGTAGTATCTCGTAAAAGAAAGAATTCTTCAAAAATCCCTCTTAAAACCCATCATCAAGAAGCGTGGAAAAACGTGCTAGAAAAGTCACTATTGAAATGTGTCATTTTAAATGAAATTGAGGGAGTATATGCTATGGACTGAGAGTTCGACAATTGAACGCGCAATCGCTATCCGAATAATTTTAATTTTTCAAACCGGCTAAACCTTCTCCTTTTCCAACTCTAGAGGTGCCGACGGATTTTGGAAATTTTTATCTTATCCTTCCGTGTTTGCTTCATTTTCTCCTCCGGCAAGCTCCCGGATATATATGATAAATTGATAACCGAATGAGATCCTCTATTGCTGAATTATATTTGCATATTCTATTGCATAAATAGATTAATGATATGTCGCAAAATCCTAGGAGTTTAGAAATTTCAAAGGTTATGGTGTATATTTTCCTTATATAAATCTTAAATCCTAAATCATTGATTATGTCACATGTTAATTGTTCATAAATGCAATACAAGATGTCATATACAATTGCAATAGAAAATCCGAATTGGATGATAACCGTATGATTTAATTAAATTATTGGATGATATTAGTTCCTTCTCAATAAAATGGGCAAATATTAATTTCCGGTTAGTTATATACATGCAGGGGTATTATAGTAAGATTCCTATTCAAAGTAATATGTTATCTTCCTTAAATAGTGGATCATATCCTTATCTTTTGATGTAAACTAATTTTCAACAAACTGTATTGGTGTAAAACCGTTTCCTTAAATCATTGAATCATATCTCAAATCTATATATACTATATAAAAATAGAAATATATCCTATATAGAAAGTTTCAATTTATTAATATAATACTACTACCTAAGATGATCATAATATTACGTATATAACATATTACACTATTGCCCTTATTATTAAATATATATAATAAGGATATAAGCAAACCAAATTTTGTAAATAAGACACTTTTTAGAATAGTATAGATATAGATTAATATTTGGGACGATATGCAAACAATTGTTGATAAAAAAAAAACTTTTTTAACACATTATTCCACTCACACTACAATTAACCAAATTCAATAATTTGAAATTACACTTTTATGGAGAACTCATATTTCCACACGCCGCAAGTAATTTAAAATTACACTTTTATGGAATCCTCAACCAGAACCTTTTTTTTTTCTTTTCAAAATCTTACATTTTCAAGGTTATTTTTATATTTCTAAGTACTTAAACTTCCAATTTAAATTTTATAAATTTTCAAGGTTTTTTTTTTAATTTATTTTGAATTTATAAATTCTATTATCTAAACACTTCGACAACTTAATTATAAGTTCTTGCTACTTT
The DNA here is from genome assembly GCA_001642375.2 of Mentha longifolia. Taxonomy (NCBI): domain Eukaryota; kingdom Viridiplantae; phylum Streptophyta; class Magnoliopsida; order Lamiales; family Lamiaceae; genus Mentha; species Mentha longifolia. The sequence continues at coordinate 11,484,991 of CM038111.1, read as the reverse complement.
ACATTTAACAAGCTCTTGAAATTTTGTTCAAAAAAGTTTAGCCAAACACCCGCTTCATCTCGGTACGCGCACTACTTAGTTCTTGCTGCAATAACATCTTTGCACATGCATGACAAAGTACATATATATTGGTGTGCTTATTAATGTTTTCTTAATCGGGCCGTCCCGCACGAATTGACATGTTTTCTAAAAGGGAAAGAATTACCCATTACTAATCATTTCATCATCCACTCATCTCTTAGCACGTATTTCTATATAATTTAAATCTTACAAGTTTAAATTATCATATCTTGTTCTTTTGTTCTCCGATTTATATAATTTTATACTAAATTAAAGGTCTTGATACGATCTTTCATTTAAGATCAAACATCAATATGTTTTTATAGATATATGATGCTCTAGTTTTAAAACAATGAAATTTGCATTAAAATATTAAATATTACTTCCTCCGTCCTCTATATATTGACCCAAAATTTTTCGGTACACATTTCCACCGAAACCTAGTTGGGTTTTAAAATATAATTTTGAAGTATTGTTTCTTTTACGGGATACTAAGAGTGTCGTAATATCCCTTAAAAGAAAAAAATATTTTAAAATTATATTTTAAAACTCGTACTAGGTTTCGGTGGAAAGACATATCGAATAGTATAAGGGTCAAAAAATGGAGGACAGAGAGAATACATTTTATCTCTATACATATTCTCATAAATTCTCGTGAAAAAAAAAAAAAAAAAAAAAAGCCAGTTTAGGTATGCATGGTTTACCTTTATCAAGGTACGTATACAATTGAACAGATCACACACATGTATTAACCAAAGAGAGATACCATGAAGTCTGGGCAATTATAATGCTCTTCTTGGACAGAGGTGAAAAAAAAAATTAATTAAAGAATATACTTCGTTTATAGTTTTACAACACAATCAACAAAATGGATAAAACAGTAGGTGATCAGAATATATTCAAAGCTCTATATTTTGATTCAATTTTTTTTTTTCAAGTATCATCAAAGTAGTAGTTTAAAGCCATCATAAAAAAAAATATCTAGTTAACAAAATATTACAATGTAAAGCTTTTCTCAATATAAAATTGAAGATCATTAGTTTCCGGTATGGCAAAAAGAACAATAAAAAAAAAATAAGGTCATAGATGTGCTTTTCTAATATAGAAAAGTTTATTCATTAAAAATCTTACATTTTGAAGGTTATTTTTATATTTCGAGTACATGCACTTCCAATTTAATTTAAATAAATTATAGATTTTGAGGTTTTTTATTTTTCATTTTTTGAAAAAAAAATTGATTTTGATTTATTTTTTATTTTTAATTTAATTTGAACTTATAAACTCTATTATATATCTAAACACTTTAACAATTTATCTTCAAATTATCTTAAAAATTCTTTAAAATAAGTTTAGTCTACTTCATCTCGGCACGTACTACTTAGATTGTTTTACGTATGCATGATGGTATATACCTTGATTTCCCATGGTACGTACACAGTTGAACATATCACACACACACACACACATACACAAATGTATTAACCAAAGAGGATACTGTATTAAATTAAAATTAAATGCTCTTCTTGGACAGCTAGCGGTGAAAAAAATAAAGAGGATAGTTCGTTTATAGTTTTACAACAAAATCAATCACAGAACAGAATACGTGATCGATTAGAAGCCAAATACATGAAATGAGCAGAAATGATCGAAAGTTTTCACACAAATACAAATACAAATATAATAGATAGAAGCCATAGGGAAAAGGCCGGTGAAGTGATGATGATGCATATATAGACATGGCCATATACAGGAATTGAAGGTGGCTTAGGGTTTGGATATGGCTTTGGTTACCCCTCCAACAATAGCATCAACAGAAATATTCGGCTTTTTTACTATGTTTTTCGACACCATTGACGAATCGACCAGATTAGTCATTGTATCATCAAATTGCATCAGGTGGCGCGCTGCCGAGCTAGTATGGAGTGTTGAGAGTGAGATCATCACAATCAAAAACAGAGCTACCTGAAATTTCATGCCTCCTGCCGCCATTGATAGATATTTATATGTATAGCTTTTGCTTCTGATAGTATTAGTGCTGATGTATGTATCAAAAGAAAGAAGCTTAATTGATATTTCATTCTTGGTTTATGTCCAACATTTATAGGGCTCAAATTCTAGCTTTGTGGTTACTTGAATTTCAATTATTCAATTCAATAGTTGAAACTATTCTAATAATTCTAAACGTGCATCCCCACTAATAACAATTTTGACATGCATTTTCTTAAATTATGCAACTTATATATATACACTGTCCACTGTGGACATGTTCAAGCTACTGATTAATCTACTATAAACTAATATTCATAGGCAAATTCCGCATATAAAAATTATATTTTGTATCAAAAAAAATTCCAAGTATCATCAAAGTATATATGTAGTAGTTTAAAGCTATCATAAAATATATGGAGTTAACAAAATACTATTAACCATTATTGAGCCTTCTTTAAAAAATATATATATACTATGTAAACCTTTTCTCAATACAAATTGATTTGAAGATCATTAATTTCAGTTAATTATATTTAAAAAATCCAAAATCATTAGTTTCCAGTATGGCAATAAGAATAATAGTAATAATAAAAAAAAAGTTATAGACACTATTTGTCCAACTATAGAAATGTATTATATACTACCATATCATATCATATCATATCATATCATATCATATTGTATTATATTACATTTCATTGATATTATTATGCCACTCTTTTTTAAATGATTTAATGTAGTACTCCCTCCGTCTCACTATGTTTGACACTTTTCTTTTCGGTACGGGAATTAAGACGGAAGTAATTAGTGTGTAAAGTGTAATGTGTGTAGGAATATGATGTTGTTTATGTATTTATACATATTTTAAAACAAGAGCATCATAGATGCATAAAAATATATTCATGTTTGATCTTAAATGAAAGATTGGTATAAAAATTATAAACATTCGAGAACAAACAATCAAGTTATGACAATTTAAAGTTTTAGAATTTAAATTATATTGAGATATGTGCTGAAAAGTGAAAAGTGAGTGGATGGTGAGATTTAATTATAGAAAGTTAAGTACGTGTAATAAGTGAGTGTTAATTATTTCCCAAAAAGGAAAGGTGTCAAACATAGTAAGACGGCCCAAGAAAGAAAAAGTGTCAAAGATAGCGAGACACAGAGAGTACTTAAGTAGTAAAAATTAAACTCTTAATTATAGCACTCCTAAACTCATCGGATGCATGCAGTGCACCGTAGCGCCCTGGTGCCTCCCCTATGCGCGCATCGTGTCTCCCGATTACGGGTGCTGGGTGCACGCCATTTTATAGTGTATTTAATGCCGTTATTTTTATTTGTATTTTTATTATGTGTATTATGCATTAAAGCGAAATTAGTTGGAGGTTAATGAAACATGTCACAATTTATTTCGGAATTTCATGTTATTAACTCTAATAATCTTATAATATAATATTACAGTTTAAAACACATTTATTATTGTATAATAATTGATTTAAAAATTTAAAAAATACAAATCGGCAGTTTGCTGGGTCAGAACTGATGATCCTCCTGTCTAATTACTTTTTGGAGCCAAAACCAAACTGCCGACCTCGGCAGGTACGGATCCAAACCCAAACCAATGTTTCTGATTTTGATGGTAGTTCGGTTTGGCAGTTACAGTTATTGTTAGCAACTCTAAACTCATGTAAATATGGCTATATGATAACTATAAAATTGAACATCGTTTGCATATTCAAACCCAGAAACGCTCTACCGCCCACCGTGAGCACATTTATTGTGTCTACTGCTGATGTGACAATGTCACGTCAGCAATATTTTCAATTAGGATTCAATTTTTTTTCAGGTAGAAATTAGTTTTTTTTAATAGATTTTTTATTTATTTTGATATATACTTTTTATTAGTTTCTTTATTAATTTATTATCATTGTCATCCGTGTACACATTAAATGTATGTGCCCACGGTAAGCATAGGAGGCATTACTCTCTTAAAAGTAGGGGTGAGAATTTGGATTCGGCGGGTAGGGACAAAAATAGTCGATTCCAAATGGGTTTTTGGGTACCCAAAATCCAAAAAATTATGGTCTGAGTTCGGAGTTCGGGAAGTTAGATTTGAAAAAATCGGGTATCAAATATACCCGAACCCGGAAAAAAATTATCCGAAAACCATAAATTTATATTTAAATTAATTAATAAAATTAATAAATAATAATTTAGAAATAAAATGATTAAGAAAAAATAGTTAAATAAATAATTAACTTAGCAAGTTAAAATTTCAGACTCTCATTTCTTTTTTTTCTTTTTTTTTTTTCATTTGATATTTTATTAATTATGCAATTATATACATAAGATTTTTACTCTCTCCGTCCACTTCGAAGTGACCACTTTCTTTTGGGCACAATTTTTTAAGAAAATGTAATTTTATGTGTATCATTGTGGTGCCCACCACTTTAATGAATGTAGAATAAAAGTTATTTTATACTATTTTTGAAAAGTTGCCACTTCAAAGTAAACGTGTCAAAAAAAAAATGTGGCCACTTCGGACTGGAGTGGATGGAAAGAGTATTAGCTAGCTATATGCATTATTTAAAATAGAAAAAAATAGAAAAAAAAAATGCATTCTTTTATTTATAAATTTTTGGGATTTTTTTTAGTGCCCTAATATCCGAATGAGACACCCAAATGGGTATCTAAATGCCTAAAATATTTTTGGGTGCTCGAGTTCGGGTAGTGAATTTTCAGATTTTTGGATTCGGTAACCAAAAAATTCAAGACCGGTAAAACCATAATACTGTATGTTCATTTTATATATTCTTTTTTTTAGACAAATATGTGTATGAAATTCTGACCAAAATGCCCACAACAATTTAACTCTTCACTGCCAGCCATTCTTTATTTTATCAGTTACAAAGAAAGAGGATAAATGTCGACGGCGAAAATCTCACCGTCGGCGGCGGCAATTTCCGCCACCCTTAAACACCTTTCCGTTAGACCTCCTCCCTGCCGCACGTTTCTTACCTCTCGGACACCCGCGCCGGGAATTAGCCGACGACCGAGAAACCTCGCCGTCACAATCTGTTCCAAAGCATCGGAAACGCTCGAAATTTGCGCTAAAGAATCTTTAACTACTCCCAATAAGCTCGGAGACTGTGAGTTAATATATCCTCCTAATCACTCTTTAATCTCTTTTCGTATCTGATTTTGGTGCGGCGGGAGAAATTATTAGCTTGAATTCGTACATGGTGTTCGATGTTATGCCAATTAGAGATAATGTATGTTACTTGTAATGTTAACACTTAAGAATCTTGGGATTGTTTTCATGAATTTGTTTTGAAATCCTTAAGTAGTTAGTAGTTTATTGATCTTTCCACAAAAATAATCTTCTCAAGAATTCCTTTCCGCTCATTTAAGGTTTGTAAAAACTTTTATTAACAGGTCCATTCACTCAAAGGGTTTTGCTTACATTGGAGGAAAAACACCTTCCCTATGAATTGAAGTTGGTTGATTTGAGGAACAAACCAGAGTGGTAATGGCCTCAGTCTTTTCTTTATTGTATTTGGTGCTAGTTGTGCTCGTTTTTTATTGTTCGTGCTGTTTTATAAGAATTTATTCACTTTTCTTCTGTATTGAGCAGGTTATTCAGCATTAGTCCAGAAGGTAAAGTCCCTTTAATAAAGCTTGATGAGAAGTGGATTCCAGATTCAGATGTTATAACGCAGGCATTGGAAGAGAAGTTTCCTGAACCATCTCTTGTCACACCGCCTGAGAAAGCTGCAGTGTACGTGCATCACTTGCGCTTAATTTCTGACTGCTCTCTTCGTTATATTCATTTTTAAAGATATACATATCGCTGTGAAGTTGAACAAACGAATAAAAGCTGGTAAACATGGTGATGGCTGAAATCATGTCCTCATTTCTTGATGCAAAGATGTTAAAAGTTAAGCTGGTTTGTGAAACCTTTTTGGCAGAAGTTCAGAGTACGGGTGAAGTTTCTATGATTTTTCCTGAACTGCATAAACTTGAACTTTTTAGGCGATCTATCATTGGTGCTTATCTTGAAATGATGAAGTGGCTTCTCATTTTATGATACTGGTGGTAAATGTGAAATAATGATTTTTCATATCCAGTGGATATTTTGGAGAATTGTTCTGAAGGGAACAAATGTCCAATAACTTATCATGAGATTGAATACTGAAATGCATTTTTATCACGAGTTCGACCTTCTCACCATGCCATTGCCCTGTATTCCTTGTCTAGTTTGCAGTCTATTTCTCATTTTCTCTTAGTACTGACTTTGGTTGGCTATGTTGGCTAGCATTTTTTTTTATTTGCTATATTAGTGAAACCTATTCTCACTTTTACTTGAGCTGGAATTTTCACCTTTTGCACGATCACTTTGGAATAACCTAGGGATTATATTTAAGGAAAAGCACTGCCTGTGTGCTTTTGTTATTTTTGTACAAATGATTATATAGAACAAATTCATGTACCTTAAGGGTGCATTCTCTTTTAAGGAAAGGGAGGGTAAAGAAAATTTTTCCACCACTCTCTATTTTTCACTTGTTCTCTGTGATGGATATTTTCCCTGGGCAGGAGGGAAAATTTTCCTTGGGCAGCCATTTTCCTACTATTTCACTCCAAATTATGATAATATTTCCCCACCATTTGAAGTGATAATATTTTTCCACATGTTATGCCTCTTTTCAACCTTAGAGAACATTGGATAAAACAATTGAGGACCACATTATGGGATAATATTTTCCATCCTTTTTATCCCTATTGGCCTCTATTTCCTTTTCCATCAAAGAGAACACTCCCTGATGCTATAAGGATATTGTAGAGCCTGAACTTAACAACATTACGTCTTACTCTAGTTCTAAGTATTAAAGCATACGTCTGTGGGAAGGGAATGCACTGAGCTTGGTCTTTGATCTACGTCTTTTCTAAGATACTATAAAAATGGTTAGGTTTATCATCTTATCAAACTTGTTCTTTTCCCTTGATTTTATTCTCTTAATGACCGCTCATACAGTCAATAGTTCCTTATTTGCTTTGTAACTATCCTATATTTTCTAACATATTATGGTAATGTTTATAGAATCATAGTATTAAACGTGCTCACTAATATCATATGGTTTGCTGTTAACTGCCTTTCATACTGTTTCATCAATTGTTTGTAGTGGTTCAAAGATCTTTTCCACGTTTATTGGGTTTCTTAAAAGTAAAGACCCCAGTGATGGAACGGAGCAGGCATTAATCGATCAGTTGGCAGATCTCAACAGTTATCTTGAAAAAAATGTGAGGGTTCTATACATTATTTTTCAATACCGCTGAATTATGACTTATTTGTTTTAGAAATTAGTAGAATTTAGTGTAGACCGATTGCTGTCATGTCATTTATTACTTTCCAAATGCTAGAGGAACTGGTAATATAAGAGGGGCTTCTGAGTGTGAACATGGTTTTATATCGATTCCTCGCTAGGTCCTTTCTATAGCAGTTCCTCAAGTCTTCTTATGGTTCAAATGCGTAACTTATCATAATTACAGCAACCTTTCATTTGTGGTGGATTCTAAAACCTTCATCTGGCTTTCCAGAAATTGTTAGCATATCCTAAGAATAGGAATCAGGCAGAGAAAAATAACATGACAAATATCAGATTCGAGCATGCTTGCTTGCTTGCTTTAACAGTTGATAAAAGTGTGTGCTGAATTGCTGATTGTGCTAAATTTATCTGCCTCGTAGTTTTTGTTTCTCTATGAACAGTTGTATATAAACCATTCTCAAATGTTCTAAAATATCAAATTATTGTGATATTATTGGCAAATAAAGTCTCTATGATATAATCGCATACTTGGAAACTTATTTTGTGGTCACATGTTTACTGAATCTTATTTGTAACATTCTTTGGTTTGAATCTTCCACACTTAGGGCCCATTTATTAATGGGGAAGTGATATCTGCTGCGGATTTGTCTCTAGCTCCTAAGCTCTATCATCTAGATATTGCTTTGGCACACTATAAAAAGTGGTCAATTCCAGATTCACTTACCTACGTCAAGTCATACATGAAGGTATGTTTAAATATGCATCAGAAGAGAAGCTCTTTATTTCCAGCAATCTTCAAGTAGCATTCGATATATTGCTTTAATTTGTCGGAACTTATCTAGATATGTCATATCTCCTCTGAAGCTAGGTAAACCATGCTATGCATTTATTTTTTAGCTGTTTTTCTGTGTAAGCTTGTTATCTGGGTGAAAAATCCAATCTTTGATGTTCTCTGTTCTACTTCCCTTTTAGTTATTGACATACATATGATTTATTACATTGCTATGGTTTCCAAATTGATACGGGATAGCATATTATAATTTCAATACAGATATATTTCACTTTATCTACAAGTACTTAGGTTTTTTTGCTATCTGATGTGAAATATGTGGAAAAGTTAGTAGTAGCTCTTGATTCTATACTGATGATCGCGATAATAGTTAATATATGAGAAGCCCTGTACTTTCTTTGTTCTGTAGGATGAGATTTAATAGACTAGTTATTTGACTAAATTTTTTCTTAGCTTTCATATCTAGATATATACTATGCTTATGCTTTTCAGTATTCATATGAAACTTGGTTTGATCATACAATTTGATGGTGTATGCTCTGTTTTCACTTTCTTGACATTGATTCTCAGACTATATTCTCGAGGGAGTCGTTCATCAAAACTCGAGCTCAAGTACAAGATGTCATTGAGGGTTGGCGATCAAAAGTTGAAGGTTGATAACCTTCGGCTTCAGGTTGTATCCTTTGAGTACAGATAAACATTAGTTAGAATAGCTTCTTCTTTCTTATGTTACAATCATATTGCTCTCATTTCAAATCGAAACTCGCCTACTCTCCATCCTGAGCTCTTCATATATAAATTCTTTTGATGTGTATTTGTCTTATCATGTTAATTTATACTAGTATTATGTAAAAAGAGAAAACAATTTGATTGAGTGGATTCAAGGAATGAATTGAGCAGTGTTCCTTACATTTCGAAATTTATGCAGCATTTGTCTATTAAAGGTATGATTTTATATGAATGATGTTTTATGCTTATATATACTAGTTCAAATATTCTTTGAGATAAAATATCAAATTCTAACATGGATATGAACTGGAAGGAATGTTTGCGTGGGCGTATATCAGTTTATAAAATGTATTTTTAAGAGTTAAAAAAGATAATAATACTATTACCTCTTGTTTCTATATAATAGTATTATAGTGCCAAAATCATGAATAAAATTGTGAAATCAATAGAGGCATTCATACAATTTTCATTTCTTCTACTACACTTTTTTGAGCTGACCACTTACAAACTTAAAATAGGGAATTTATCTTAAAATAGGTAATTTATCTTAAAGTGACCTTCCCTACTTAATTACTACAGTAGTATTTAAAACTCCCAACTAAAATTAACTGCATATATATGTTGAATTTACTTTTGTGCAGTAACCCAATAATACACAGTTATAACCTCCATCTTTGTAAAGATTCAATTAAAATTTTACATAGAGAGAGATCAATTCTGGCGGGAAGCAATATAATGAGCGAGATGATAGAGCGGCGCCGCCTTCAAACTATCAAAAGAAGTGAGCTCCTTCACCGCCTTCACCACCAGCTCTCCGGCGAACTCCCTGGCCTTGTCGAGCCCCATTAGCCTCGGGTACGTCGCCTTATCGGTGGCCAAGTCTTTTCCGGCCGTCTTCCCCAGCTCCCCCGACGACTTCGTCACGTCCAGCACGTCGTCCACCACTTGAAACAGCAGCCCAATATATCTAGCGTACTTCCTCAGCGCCTCCACCTCCGCCCCTTCTCCGCCGCCCATGATCGCCCCGCAAACCACCGCCGCCTCCAGCAGCTTCGACGTCTTGTGCACGTGGATGTACTCCAGCTCATCCAAGCTCACCTCCTTCCCCTCGCTGGTCAGATCCACCATCTGCCCCGCCACCAGCCCCTCCGACCCCACCGCCGACCCCAGCTCCACGATGGCCTGCAGCACCCTCTGGGGGTCCACTCCCCGCGTGGCGGCGGCGGCGTGCTCGAAGGCGAGGGCGAGGAGTGCGTCCCCGGCGAGGACGGCCGTCTCCTCCCCGAACGCCTTGTGGCAGGTGGGGCGGCCGCGGCGGAGGTCGTCGTCGTCCATGCAGGGGAGGTCGTCGTGGATGAGCGACATGGTGTGGATCATCTCGACGGCGCAGGCCATGGGGAGGGCCGCCTCCTCGCCGCCGCCGACTAGGTCGCAGGCGGCGAGGCAGAGGACGGGGCGGACGCGCTTGCCGCCGGCGAGGAGGGAGTAGCGCATGGCGTGGTGGATCTTGAAGGGGTTCTGGAGCGGAACGGCGTCGTCTAGGGCGGCGTTGACCTTCTCCGCGTTGGTTAACATGTAGTCCTTGAAGTTGAAATTTGGGATGACGACAGCTAAGGGTTTGGTTTCTTGCATCTTTGCTGCATTTGATTTTCTGCACACAATCTTTGAGTTGGGATTAATGTGGATTATTTCTGGGGTTCTGGTTTTGAATTTGAAGGAACATTTTTGAAGGAATAAAGCTTCATAGGGAGGGGAAGATGCTAGAAATGCCATGCTTTCAATTGTGGAGACACTGCTTAGTAGCTGTTGTGTGTGATAGTTATTTGCTTATATTTATATCAACTCACTCAGTGTGTGTGTGTGTGTGTGTGTGTTCATGTATGTAAATGTGTAAATGTCCCTGTGTGTGTGTGAGTGAGAGTGGTAAGATGCTGTTTTGTTTTTACTAATATAGATATAGTCGTATTTAATATTTTTTGTATATTTGCATTAATCTAAAAAAAAAAAAAATATTAACAATATCTATAAGAAAGATGCCATACGTCTTTTTCACAAAGGCCGGACTGCCGAATTTGTTTTAAGCAATTCTTGGAGCATGATAAATTGATAATCACAATAAATTCATTAGAGCGCGATAATATATATTTGAACTAGATTCGTCGTGTCTGTCATATTATAATCACATATTGGTGAATACAATACTATACGATTTGTACATACGAATGCTTTTTGCAAGATATTATGATTCAATCTAACTTTACACTGATTGACGTACCAATCCAATTATGGTTATTATTGTATTTTTCGTATTTAAGTTCAATTTTCATTAGTTAAAAAATGAAGAAAAATGCTGAAAAAAATAATTATATGCCCCTAATTGAATTAATGAATTAACTAAATCATACTACTATTATATCGAAATTGAGAAAAAACTAAATAAAAAAATCAATTTTAGCACATTTATTACACTGTAATGGGGTAATGGAACTTTTGTCTCATTTCATGTTCGGTAAGAGGCATTGATTTACATTTTTTACCATGAATATTATGGATTTTATTTTACCCATATTACTCACAATACCTCGATTTCACATTCTCTAATTGTGAATATATTACTCCCTCCTATTCTAAATGTTGGTCGTTCAAACCATTTGCACTAATATTAAGAAAAAAAATATTTTTCCTATTTTAACCTTGATCAAGTATTAATGATACCTTGAGTTCTTCAATCATTTTTGGACTACGGGAAAAAAATAAAAAATAATAATAAGACACTTCATCTTCTTGAACATACTACTGCTGGAAAAAGATTAATACTATTCACTGAATTAATTAATGAATGCATTCAACCAATTAATGAGGAGTTGAAACATAAGGTCATTTTAGACTAAAAAAGTTAGAACGACAAAGAATTTGAAAAAAGACAAAAGTGTAGAAACGACTAACATTTAGAATAGGAGGGAGTACATTATAGCTGTTGCCTCTTAAAACCTCAATTCAAATATACAATCGTCATTGTTTAATTTAAGATTAATTTATAACTAAAATAAGTTCGTTCAAAATCCTAGTAAATGGAGCTATCGCGACAAAGCAAAGTTAGAATTGGAATAGGATCATTACGCGAACAGATTCCACTTACAAAATCCAAAACATTATTTATCGTAATAAACAGAAGTAAGGCTAGCATGTCCTAATCATTCTACTATAAACTTATGTCTCAATTATTTATCAAATGCTTCTGAGCTTATCATATTATTTAATTTTTATAATACTATATAGTATTTGTGAGTTAATAATTTATGAGTTATAACTAGGCGAGTGGGCGGAGACATTAATCACATGACGACGCGGTGGAGATAATGTTCCGTATACTGACACCTCATCAACAACCACTTAGATTCTATACTACTTTTGGCACTTTCTTTCGTTCGTTAGGAGTATTTATTATGAGCAAATATGCCTACACAAATGATTTGTTTTATCTCTTGAATTTTAATGAAAAAGAAAAAAATAAAAAAAATTGATTTTTATGTAATTTGTAAATGTAAAGATGTTATTAATAATTTCTGAGGTATTAGAATATAGATAATGAAAAAAATAAGAAAAAAATCATGATAAAATAGTCAAAACGTACATATTCCTCAATAGTAATACATTATTTTGGTTAAGTAATCAATTATATATACAGTATCAAAAATAAAATAATATATTGCGATGTGAGGAAATTTTGTTGAAACAACGAAAGATAACTAAGTTAGTACGACGTTTCTTCTCCAATCAAAAGGTTACGGGTTATGGTCACCACATAGAGAAAAAAGAAAATGAGGGAAATATTAGAAGTATAGATTAGTGTAGAGTTTAGTTTTCATTTTCTTATTCTCTACTTCAGAAGTTATGAGCTGTGATGAGCTGGACGTCTGACGACGTGTCATGTTGTGATTGGTTAGTTTTGATCTGAGTTTTTCTTAGTATTTATAGAGCTTATTATGCTACAGTGTAAAAGGTGGTTATTCATTCTAATGAAGAAATACAGTTTTCCATCTTCATTGTTCAGTTTATTCAACATGGTATCTCGAGCCTGAGGTGTTCGATTCAATTCCGCTGCATTTTTCTGTGTAGTTTTGAGTGAAATCGACATATTAGTTGTTGATTTCTCTCGATTGATTGGCATATTCGTTGCTCAATCATTTTCGTTGATTTTTTTTTTGTGTTGATTCGTTATTTTTTTTTCGATTTCTCTGTTGAGTTGTTGCTATGGCGTCGAATTCTACTCGTGGATCTCCTGCCCTTCCTCAATTTCAGCAGATACAACTGAAATTGGACCGTGGAAATTATGCTTTTTGGCGCGTCCTTGTTCAATCGGTGATTCGAGCCCATGTTTTTGATGATTTGGTCTCTCTGACGGCGGCTGCGCCGTCGCCTCTTCTTCCATCTGGTTCTAATGGTGATATGATTCCGAATCCAGAGTTTGTTACGTGGATTCATCGGGATCAGTATTTGTTTAGCTGGATGTTGTCGTCGATTAGTGAATCGATGCTAGGTCCTGTGGTGCGATGTTGTTCCTCGCGTGAACTCTGGTCTGTGCTTGAGACAGTGTTTCGTTCTCAGTCGAAGGTGCAAACCAGAATACTAAGAAAGGAAATCTGACGGTGGAAGATTACTTCATGAAAATGCGTGGCATTGAGGATCAGCTGGCAGCGATTGGGAAGCCACTTGATGACGATGAGCTCATGATGCATATCATGGAAGGTTTTGGGCCGGAGTATGAGTCTCTCGTCGTCAATACTATGCAGAGGAATGATGAGCCAGATCTGTAGGAAATTCAACTAGCATTTCAAGCCTATGAGGTTCGTCTCTCGCAACAGATTCATGCCTTGACTGATCACTCTGCTCATGTTGCTTATAGGGGACGAGGTCAACCAGTTGGATTTGGTTCGAATGCTGCTGCGTTTGGAGCTGGCCGTGGAGTGCCATTTGGTGGTCGTGGTAATAATAGACCTAATTTTGGGAAAACATTGGTCTGCCAACTCTGTGTCCGCACTGGGCATGTTGCTATTAAGTGCTTCAAGAGATTTGACATCCACTTCACTGGTGTTGATACTTCTTCAGCTGCAACTGGTTCTTCTGTGTCTGCTGCTGTTGCTTTTGGTTCTCAAGGGACACTGCTTCTCCTAAGGCATTTATGGCTGATTTTAGTGGTTCTGGTGAAGGGAGTTCAGGTGTGTATGGTGACAATGAAGGGAGCTAGTATGTTGATAGTGGTGCTACCACTCATATCACTAATGACTTCAGCAACTTAGCTGTTAGTTCAGACTATAATGGAGGGGAGAATCTGATGGTTGGGAATGGCAATGTGGTACCCATATCTTCTATAGGTTCTAACTATCTTCCTATATCCTCTTCCTCTTCTCATTCCCTTTTGCTTAATAATATTCTGTTTGTTCCACAAATAACTAAAAACATCTTGAGTATATCTCAGTTCACAAAAGATAATGATGTAGTAATTGAGTTTAACTCCAATTCCTGTTTTGTCAAGGACAAGGCAACTCACAAGATTTTGTTGGAGGGGAGTCTAACTGATGGCTTGTACCAGTTGGATTTGTGTTATTTTCTTTCCAAGCATCAAGTGTTTTCTACTGCTGCTCTTGCATCTTATCCAGCTACTTCTTCTGTTGTTCCTGTTGCTCTTCCTAGTTCTACTAGTTCACATTTTAATGGTTGTAATATGGCCTCAGTTGTGAACTCTGTTTCTGCTTGTAAATCTGTCATAAAACAATCTTCTCCACATTTTGCTGGCTTGTGTAAGCTTTCTGCTGATACACTTCACCTAATGTTTGGACATCCAAATGATGTTGTGCTTTCTAAATTGTGTGCTGATTTACATATTCCTTTTTCTGTCAAGCACTTGCATTTCTGTGAAGCATGTCAGTTAGGAAAATTACATCAGAAAGGACATGTTTCTACTCCTACCAAAACTACTAGATGTTTTGAACTAATTCACTCTGATTTGTGGGGACCAAATCATGTTTCATCTAGGTCTGGTTTTAAATACTATGTCAGTTTCATGGATGATTTTTCTAGGTATACATGGATATATCCTCTTGTATGAAATCTGAGGCAGTTGAGGTAGTGAAACATTTCTTTGCTAAAGTCCAAACTCAGTTTCAGTCTACTATTAGTGTTTTTCAGTCTGATTGGGGAGGTGAGTTTAGACCTCTTGAATCTTATTTCTTGTCCCTAGGTGTTCATTTTCAACACCCCTGCCCATACATTCATCCCCAAAATGGAAAAATTGAGAGGAAACATCAACATGTTGTGGATGTTGGTCTTACTCTCTTGGCTCAGGCCTCATTACCTCTTGATTTTTGGTGGAGGCTTTCCACACAACTGTGTTCTTGATTAATAGACTACCTACTCCTACTCTTGATTTTAAATCTCCTTTCTTCATGTTCTTTTCTAGACTTCCTGATTATACCTTTCTTAAACCATTTGGCTGTGTTTGCTTCCCTTATCTTCGACCATATAATAAGCATAAATTCCAGTTTAGATTTCAACATGTATTTTTCTGGGCTACAGTGATGCTCATAAAGGGTATAAGTGTCTTAGTTCATCTGGGAGGGTGTATATTGCTGATTCTGATCATTTTAACTCTCAAGAATTTCCTTACTCTCAGCTATTTCCTTCATCTTCTAAGGAGTTATCACAGTCATCTACTACTTATACACCTGATGTATCTGGTAGTGTGGAAATTCTACCTATGTCTCTGTGGACACTCCATCTCCTCCTCATTCTCCTTCTTCATCCCCTCCTACATCTCATTTTTCCATTCCTAATCTCTCTCCTTTATCTCAGTTGTCTTCTGCCTCTTCCTCTTCTTCACCTCAGTTGTCTTCTGCCTCTTCTTCTAGTTCTTGTTCATCTTCTTCTGCATCTCCTTCTGTTTCTTCCTCCTCCTTTTCTTCTACTGATTCACAGTCCTTAAATATTCATCCCATGATTACAAGGTCAAAGAATGGTATCTTTAAACCAAAAGTTTTTATAACTTCTTCCATTCTGCCTTGTGAACCTACTAGTGATATGGTTGCTTTGTCTGACCTAGCTTGGTTCCAGGCTATGGAACTTGAATATAAGGCTCTCATGGACAACAACACTTGGGCCTTAGTTCCTTATAACACTGATATGAAAGTAATTAGTAACAAATGGGTGTATAAAGTGAAAACTTTAGCTGATGGCTCTCTAGACAAGTTGAAAGCTAGACTAGTTGCAAGGGGGTTTGAGCAATTTGACCTTAGCTGCTACCAGGCATTGGTCTGTGCAACAGATTGATGTCACCAATGCGTTTTTGAATGGGGAGTTAGAGGATACAATTTACATGAGCCAGCCGGTTGGTTTTGTGAACAAGGATCTTCCTACTCATGTTTGTAAGCTGCATAGGTCATTATATGGCCTTAAGCAGGCACCTAGAGCCTGGTACAACAAGTTAAAAGGCTGTCTGCTGGGGCTGGGATTTCTCAGATCAACATCTGTCTTTTCTCTCTTTCATAGGACAGTGCAAGGGGTTCTTACCATTGTGCTTGTGTACGTTGATGATATACTTATCACAGGTGACTCCAGTGCAGAAGTTTCTAGTCTTATTAAGTTGTTACAGTCTCAGTTTAAGCTCAAGACATTTGGGGATGTTCAGTATTTTCTGGGAATAGAAGTGAATAAGTCTGGTTCTAGTTTTGTGCTCAGCCAGAAGAAGTATGTCAATGAGTTGCTGAAAAAGACTAATATGTTGGACTGCAATCCCTGTCCTACTCCTATGGTTACTGCTTCAAAACTTTCTAAGTCTGAAGGAGATAGGTTTGCTGATCCTTCCTTGTACAGGAGTGTAGTAGGCACCTTGCAATATCTGACTTTAACAAGACCAGATATTGCATTTAGTGTAAACAAGTTGTCACAGTTTTTGCATGATCCTACTACATTACACTGGAAAGCATGTAAGAGATTGCTGAGGTATTTGAAAGGCACTAGTCAGTTTGGTTTATCCTTTTCCCCTGCATCTGCTCTAGCTCTTGAAGGGTTCTCAGATGCGGATTGGGCAGGTTGTGTGGATAATATGAGGTCCACTGGTGGACATTGTGTGTTTCTTGGAGGTAACTTGATAGCGTGGAATGCAAAGAAGCAAGAAGTGGTGTCAAGAAGTAGCACGGAGTTTGAGCATAGGTCTGTAGCCAATCTAACTACTGATGTGATTTGGTTACAATCTGTGTTTAAGGAACTCGGAATTGAGCTGAAACATATTCCTAGGGTGTGGTGTGATAATTCAGGTGCAGTTGCCCTAGCTGCCAATCCTGTGTTTCATAGCAGGACAAAACATGTGGAAGTTGATATACATTTCATAAGGGAAAAGGTGAGTGCTAAACAGATTGAGATAGGGTATGTGTCTGCTGTTGATCAAGTGGCCAACATATTCACTAAACCCCTGGCTGAAACTCGCTTCTGTTTCTTGCGAGATAAGTTGAAGTTTGCAAAGAGGTAGATGAGCATGGATAGTTGGGGGAGTATTAGAAGTATATAGTAGTGTAGAGTTTAGTTTTCATTTTCTTATTCTCTACTTCAGCAGTTATGAGCTGTGATGAGCTGGACGTCTGACGACGTGTCATGTTGTGATTGGTTAGTTTAGATCTGAGTTTTTCTTAGTATTTATAGAGCTTATTATGCTACAGTGTAAAAGGTGGTTATTCATTCTAATGGAGAATTACAGTTTTCCATCTTCATTGTTCAGTTTATTCAACAGGAAAAAAAAAAAATTATGCTGAAAACACCATTAAAAAAAAGAGAAAAGGAAGAAAAAGGAATTATGTCAAATTAAGGGCTTTCTCAGTTTCTCGTTTAATTTCTGAAAAAACTCAGTTATAAATTTTATGGTTGGGATGTAGCCCATTTTAGATGATGATCCAATTACATATCTGGGCCACATGATTAGTCACTGAATAATCGTTTGCTTTCTTCTTCTTTTTGAGTTTCACTCTGTAATATTTTCAATGTATGATAATTTTAAGAATATATATATATATATAGTGAGAATATATATATAGTGAGAAATGATATGCTACTTCCCCAATAGTGAGCACCTTCGTCGTTTCTTCAATTTGGCAAAATCGAAAAATGAGAAATAAGACAAATTGAGCTTTGATTTTTATTTATTTTGTAGATTTAACAATTTCTATAATAATTTCTATGATACTAGAATATAAAACAATCGAAAAAATTCGAACAAAAAAATGTTAAATCGAATAAACGACGAAGGTGCCCACCATTGAGGGAGTAACATATCATATAATATATATATATATATATATATATATATATATATATATATATCAAAGTTTATAATTAGCTTGTCAAATGCCCGAATAAAAAATAAAGTTTTAAAGACATTAGCATGTATATTGTATATATAAACTCTAAAAATGTGTTTGACAAAGTAAGTTTCAAAAACTTATATAAGCTCTAAAAATAAACTATAAGTTTATAACTCATTAAAAATAAGCTATCTTACTTTTAAACTCTTAAAACATCTTTTAAACTCTTAAAACATCTTATAAGCTCTAAGTGCTTATAAGCTCTTTTAAATAAACTTAACCAACACCCCCTTATTCTCTTACCAAAGTGTAATAAGTATGTGATATGTTTATTCAAACAACTGTATATGATCTGTTAAATCTGTGAAGTAAGTATTTGATAACGATTTAATAACAAAAATGAAAAAAAAAATGTATATAAAATTACTGGAAAAAAAAAAAAAAAAAAAAGAGTACAAGAATCAAATGGCGTTGTATTGCATTGCTAGGAAGAACAATGGGGATTTTTCTTTTTTGAGCTAATACACTTTTGGACTTAACTGGGAATATTAATAAAATTAGTAACATATGCTTCAAAACATTATAAAGTACATAACCTTAAATCAAGAGCATGGATCGAAACGTTTAGAAGATGCATGCGCCTTTTTGAGTTAGGTAATAAGAGATGTTTTGCTTGGGCTATAATTTAAAGTTGCTTTTAATTTGTACCCTATATTTTTGTGCATTCCATTTTTCTTTCATAACTTTTGTTTTTCTTTAATTCATAAAGTTAATATTGACAGTATGTTTGTTTGCTCCGTTCAGTTTATTTGGAATATTAATGCTTATACTTTTTTTATTATTATCATATTCTTATATAGTAGATCTATATATTCGAGAAGTGTGTGCGGTGTATGTGAGTGTGCATGTGTTGTACAGCAATAAATCAATTTACTTTATTACATAATCCTCCAACAGTAAATGATACTCTCTCGTTTCTTCTAAGATGTTACGCTTTTTAAATAAATATGAAGTTTAAAATAATAAATCGTACTCCTTTCGTTCCACTTTAGTATCTCATATTGAATATATATGAGGTATAAAATAATGAAATGTGACTACTGAAGTGAGACGGAGATAGTAACATTTAGATGGGATGGAAGGAGTATATGACCAAGGAACGTGTTTCAAATAATAATTATATGTTAGTATTATTCATATAAAAAAATCCCATTTTTATTTATTTACTCCATTTCTTTTTTGGGATGGGGGTGGGACCCTAGGGTTTCAATCAATAGTTGAAGATATTAATCAATGATATGATGTTTGCATGTAGACATATGATAAAATGCACATGCTTCACCACTATATTTATAATGTTGAGGTCCTCACACTAAGGCGATCCACAACGCGCCGGCCCGATCGCTCCTCTGCCGCGTGGATCGGCGAGATCAGTCAGGGGCGCGCGTTGTGGCCCCTGAGAGCGCTCAGCAGCTGCGCGCTGCTCCGCTCGATGATCGCTCCTCCTTTGCTGATGTCATCATGACGTCAACATCATTTTTTATTTTTATTTTTAATTCTGCAGACTCAAATAAAATAAAATAAAATTAAAATACCTATATAGCCGTTGATAGCCGTTGGGGAGCCAAACGGCTACTTCTCCAATTTCTTCTATAAATACAACACACCACACACTCATATATCACACAACAAATATCCTTCTTTATCTCCAGATTTTCTTAAATATCTACCAAAATTTCCCAAAAAAAATGTCTTCCTCTTCCTCTTCTAGTTCTTCGAGCGACGGCGATGAAATTGCACGAGCGTTCGAAGAACTGCAAAAAACAAACCAAATGGTCCAGCAAATATTGGAGCAGCATCAACAGACGATGGCCGTCGACGAGTCGAGGCAGCGCCAACGACGTCCTCAACAAAGGGCCTACATAGAGCGTAATTGTTTTGGTGGTGCTGCCCAACTGATGGCGGATTACTTTGGTGATACACCAACCTATGGCGATGCAATATTTCGACGCCGATTTCGTATGTCGAGGAATTTATTCCTGCACATCGTCGAAGCACTGGAGGCACGCGACCCTTTTTTCACTCAACGTAGAGATGCTCTTGGAAAGCCTGGATTCACAACAATTCAGAAGTGTACTGTTGCGGTCCGTCAACTCAGAAACGGCTGCCCGGCGGACCACCTCGATGAGTATCTGCGAATGGGGGAGAGCACAACCATTGACTGTCTGAAGCGCTTCTGTAGGTCGATGGTTACTGTTTTTGGAGGCAACTATTTGCGCCGGCCAACTGCAACTGATTGCGCAAGACTGTTGCGTATGCATGAGGAGATCCACGGCTTTCCGGGGATGCTAGGTAGTAGCGACTGCATGCACTGGGTATGGAGGCAATGCCCGAATGCGTGGAAGGGTCAGTACGTCCGTGGCGATAAGGGGGTTCCCACGATCATCCTAGAGGCAGTTGCCTCTTACGATTTGTGGATCTGGCACGCGTTTTTCGGAGTTGCGGGTTCGAACAACGACATCAACGTCCTCAACCAGTCACCCCTTTTCAGCGACATTGTGAACGGGATAGCTCCGCCCATTCAATTCATGGCCAACGGACAACCGTACAACATGGCGTACTACCTCGCCGACGGGATCTACCCGAAATGGCCCGTTTTCATCTCAAGCCCAACTGCCGCAGCCAACCCCAAAGTGATACTTTTCAAAACAAAGCAAGAGTCGGCTCGTAAAGACGTCGAAAGGGCTTTTGGCGTACTGAAGATGCGGTGGGGAATCATTCAAGGGCCATTGAGGCTATACTTTCGCGATCATATGCAAGATGTTATGTATGCTTACATCATCATGCACAACATGATAATCGAGAACGAAGGGCCAATGGTGACGCAGTGGGCTCCTCCGGAAGATGAAGCTTCTAGCAGTAGTGGGCCTACAGTGGAACGAGGAGGTCCGACATCCTTTCAGGAGTATGCCGAACGCTCCTTCACTATACGCGATTCGGTGCAATACGGAAACCTCATCAATGGTTTGATGGAGGAATTGTGGACTCGTCGTGGTCAAAGAAATTAAATTGTACTTTTTATTTTGTAATTCATGTTTAATTATGTTTCATGTAATGTTTGCTATTTAATTTAATAAATAAAATTAAATTTAATGAATGTTGTATACAATTATATTTCATTATAGTGAATAATTGAAATATATAAAAGATATTAGAAATTAAAAAAAAAATGAAAAAAAAATAATAAAAAAAAATATGGGAGAGATCACGGAGAGATCCCGTGCATTGGGGATCTCTCCCGTGATCGCCGGAATGGCCGAGCGCACACCCCTTTTGCTGTGCAGCATTGGGGATAGCCTAATACTTCGGCAGTCTCAATTGAACGTCTTTTTTAAGCTGTGACTGCAAATTCATCACATTAATGGAAATACCTATAAAGCTAATCTCTATTCACTTTTAAATAGTGATATGGTTCTATGTCATATCGAGTTTTTGAAATAACTATACATTATATATTAAATACATGTATGCACTACTCAATAATTGAGCTAGTATATTTAACACGTTCAGAAGAGAATTATGTCATCTATTCGTAAGAGATAAGTCAAAATCAAATTAAATAAACTTTTTACAATTAAATTGGCAATTAATTAATAATTTAGTTTTATATTGGATAAATGCTTTTATGACCTCAAACTATTGATGAATAAATGATATAATCTAGCTAGCTCATAAAATTTGTGCTGTGTTGCATTGAGTTCTCAAACTTTAGTATTCAGTTTGTGTTAAATTAAACAACAGAACATTTATATTAAAACTTCTCGAGCATTTTACAACAAATGTTTGTATTTTGTAAAGCTCAAACATTGATGATCTTAAGAATAATAATAAAAAAAATGACAAGTTACTTATGTGGCGACTAGACCTAAAACTATTATGTACGGAGTAGTAAATAGTAACAATTACTTCGATGGCTTGATATACAGTATAGAAGAAAAACATAATATTTCATTATTCAAAATTAAGGAATTCTTTCTTTACATTTTTATTTCATATCAAATGGAATAAACGTGCATATACATATATTATATACATATAGGAATGACACACACACATATATAGATATATATAAGAGTTCGTGTGCAAATAATTACAAAAGATTTGGACCATTGATCTTTCGATGATTTGCAGTAGTCGGTGAAAGATGCATCATTCTATATTCATATATGTATGAAAGTCACAAAAGTATACTCCTATCATCCCAACTTATACTAGCTAGTATTTTTTTTTTTTAATACATATGCAATATAAAATAATGAAAAAATATACATAAAATGCGTATGTCAATGTATGATGTATCTATCTATTGCTCGTAAGGGATTGAGACCTCCGGCCCCCGACACCACCCCCCCAATGTCGAATATCAAAAGTAGAAATCATGTGGAATTCGGTCCAAGTCTCAAAGCTAATACTCCGTATAATACACATGATCCCACCATGATATATATATATCTATATATAGATGAGAACTAATCTCAATATATGTTAGAACTAAGAACTAATTTTAACATGTGATTTTCTTAAAATTATTTAGGTGTCGTGACAAAAAGTATAATAACAACAATGCATAAAAATTATACTCTCTAAAAAGCATAATTTAATTCATTAAAAAAAAAAGCATGATCGTAAACAAAATATAAATTTATATACATACGAACATGTTCTCGCGATAACCAATTCTATGGTGAAAATCCTCTTTTGTATATATTGTAGAAATGGGCCACTCACTCCCTAATAAGGCCTTACTAAGGGGAGGGTACTCCAAGTTATATGTTATAGTTAAGATCGTTACAAAGTCGATGTGGGATAAAGGGAGACTTCAACACGCCCCCTCACGTGTAGGCCATCATCGGCACTACACGTGAACAAATCAAAGCCATAATCGGCTCAAGCCATCAACGGCTAAACATCCATATAAACATGGACCAATCAACCACATCGACTTTGGACCCGCTCTGATGCCATGTAGAAATGGGCCACTCACTCCCTAATAAGGCCTTACTAAGGGGGAGGGTACTCCAAGTTATATGTTATAGTTAAGATCGTTACAAAGTCGATGTGGGATAAATGGAGACTTCAACATATATGTATATTAATATACATATATATACCGTTAATCTTTTTGGGTGAACTTTCGACGTATAATGTTGCAACTTCTGTCTCAATATGGTTAAAAAAAATATACTATGTGTTCTCAATAATTTTAACTCAGTCATTTAAGAAAGAAAGAAAAAAAAAAAACAAACAAAACAAAACAAAACAAAATATAGACAACAGAAGATACGTTTTGGGGGTCCCAAAAATTGAGGAAGCAATACATATGGGAAGAATGGATTTTTGTAGGAGGTTATGGGACAAGTGATGTTTGTAGAGAAGAAGCGAACATGATATGCACATGGGGGAGTTTATGGGCTTATTGTATTAAGCACACACCTCCACGGTGTCATGCCTTCTCTTTTATTCACTATATTTTCTTTGAATTTTTTTTTAAGTAATTAAATGAAATTAAAAGACTCGAACTTGAACTTTTTAAGGTGAAAGATGAAGAAAATTATGATAAATATAGAGATATGAGGAAGAATTGTTAAAAATGGTATGAGAATGAGAGTGCGGAAGGGATAATTTACAAAAGTTTTGGAAATATTAGCCATTGGGGAAGTAACGGCCGGAATTTTAATTTTTTAATTTTTTTTACTGAAATTCATTTTTTTAAAAAAATTGGTCTCTCTCCATCTCGGGATGCGGCATGGGGCTCGGTCCCAGGTTCGCACGCGCCGGCAAGCCTCCGAGCCCTGACGCGTTGTGAGTGCTCTAGAGACTAGAGGTTATCAAATTAAGTCAAGAAAAAAAGAGAGAAATAAAGAAAAGAAACAAAACACTCTTCTTCTTCACGAAACTTTCACAAATACACTCGAGGTTAATAAATGATTTCAACGTGAATATTCATTCTCGTGAAATTTAAATTCGATTTTAGTATTAATAAGATAATGCCAAAGCAATGCATAATCAAGGGCTAAGAAAGCCATTATTCAAGCTTCTTGACGAAAATGAGACAACAGGATCAAAATGATTTAGTTTTCAACTTTTCAAATGATTTAGAAATGAAAAGTTGAAAAATGATTTAATTTCCAACTTCTTTGAACTATCATCACTTTCGATTCATTTTTTTTCTATAAGAACTATTGTCACTCCTTTGAATGATAAATTTAAAAATACTTTTCTCTCTAGTTTTTTTATAAAAAAAAATATATATAGTGAAATTGTTCCCCCTTTTATCTTAAAGACTTTTTGTTACACTGCTCCTTTTTTCAAACTTTTTCGAACAGATTTATGAAAAATAGTGAAATTGTTCACTCGAAAGTAGTCACTCTTTCACACTTTGATAGAATGATTAGAGTTAAAAATAAAAAATAAATACTTTCCATCATAATCAGCTCGAATAGACCCATGATGTCCTAATCAATACCAAAGATGGATCATTTGGCGCCATGATCAATCCGCTGCCTGTCTAATTCACCAATTTAATTTATTACGTAATTATCAAATCAATTTTGTGAAAAGAAATATATCAAATCAAATTATTTAACACACCACTCAAAAATTAATCGACGCACATTTGTTGAAAAATGAACGAAGAACACAATAAATAAATATTAAAACTTAATCTTATTGATAATCAAACTAGTTCTAAACAAAATTAGAAATAACTATATATTGCTTATGTTCCACAAATTTAATTTCACTTATTAAATCTGATCGTCCAAAAAATTAATCTCACATTCTCACATCTCAAATGGAAACATTGAATTACTCAAAACAAACTCAACATTTCACTAAATTTTGTCACACCAAAAATTATTCTTTTTTTATCTATAGTTATTTTTAAGTTTAAATTTGACTAAAGTAACAATAAATTTCTACTTTACATTTTCTAATATTTATTATAAAAAAATCATTTTATTAATTTCTGTGTCCGGTCACCCAGTCTAGACGAAACAATATCTATGTCTAAATTTGTTTAGAACTAGTTTGATTATCAAAACGAATAAGTTTTTACAATATTCATTGATTATTTTCATATTTAAGTTGATAGTTACAATAATCAACCATATATTCAACCTCATATTTATGTGCAGGCTTTGATGCCTATAAGGTAAGCATAACACAAACCAAAAACACCAATGCAGGCTTGAAATTGACAAAGAATTATCGTTTTTAAAGCTGAATTTGTTATTTAATTCACGGAATTTTGGAAGAATCACAAAAAAATTACGGCAGGGAACAATATTATTTTACTTTATTTTCGTATTTCATTAGATAATAAACCATGGTAAGAGTAAGACTTCCTAATGAAGATGATTAAGTGATTGTGACAAAAATTGATGTTTGATTTAATTTAACCGAAATAGAACGTTGCAATTGTTTTTACCTATGTTTTATCTGTTCTCTCTCCTTCGCAACAATTTAAATAATCTATTAGTATAAAATTTACACTTCATTCATATTTTATGTTAACTGTAAACATCATGCACATAATGAAAATTAATTTGTTGAAGATGAACTGGAGGAAAAAAAAAAACTCTTTATCACAAAAAGAAGAAGAAGAAGAAGAAGAAGAAGAATTTGACTGCAGATTCAATGCTCTGTTCTAATATGGTGTCGCTTTTTTTCTTTTTTTTCTTATCATTATAACATATGCAAATAATGTACTTCCTCTCTTTAGGAAAATTAGACATGGTATGTTCTTTTAGCTAATTTTGAGACTTTACAATTATGATTTATTATTTTTTTTTCCGATAAAATTTGACATGACCTGTTTTCT
Organism: Mentha longifolia; assembly: GCA_001642375.2. Lineage (NCBI taxonomy): Eukaryota > Viridiplantae > Streptophyta > Magnoliopsida > Lamiales > Lamiaceae > Mentha > Mentha longifolia. Next base: position 11,458,867 of record CM038111.1, on the reverse strand, counting down.
AGCTAGTTGAGACTTTGTATCTATGTCAAATTTTCCTAAACAAAGGGAGTAATAGATACATGTCATCTAGAATATGATACGATATAAAGTGATAAGATAAAATACTACATTTAAATGTTGATATGTTAATTATATAAAATAATCTCTCACACAATGACAAATGTAGGTGGATAATTATACAAAATTGCAATGGACAAAAATAGAGATGAAATGTTAGAGATATTTTGAGTTATACCTAAAATTTATACTCCATTTAGCCAACTCATAACTAAAATTCATCTCTTAAACGCAAATCATGTGAAATATGTTACACATTGCTTATTCATAACCGACAACTCTTTTAGACAGGAGAGGGGAAAAAACATGTGATGAGGTAAATTACAAGTTAACCCAGAAAGGTAAAAAGTAAACCCTCGAGAACTATTTAAAAGAAACTGTAAAAAAGAGGAGTAGAATAAATTTTAAAAAAAAAAGAAAAAGAAAAAGAAACAAAAAAAGCTGACTTTTGAGAAATGAAAGGTAAAAAAGACAGGATTTGACTCATTTTAGTGGCTGTCCCTCAATCTCTCTCACTAACCAACTCAGCGACACTGCACTGTAGCATGTAGGAGCCACCGCACTGAGTTGAGTTGAGTCACGTCTACTCGGCCGAGTTCAGCTGAGCCGAGTCACCTCTACTCTACTCTACTCCTCCGCCTCCGCGAGCCGCCAAGCCGAGGTGGCGATGAGCGGCCGAGTGTGCCAACCCAGCATCAAGCAGCCCTCGTTCTCCTCCACCACGTACCCATCCCCGCCGGCGAAGAGAGCGAGCAGCATGCTGGCCTGCCTGAACGCATTGGAGCCGAGGTGGACCGGCCGGAACCCGACCGAGTTCATCCGGGTCCGCCACTGAGCCAGCGTCTCGTGCCGCTCGACCCGCTCCGTCCCTTCGCACGCCACCACGTTGCATATCTGACGCCCCAGGTACACCTCCGTCATCACCGAGTCCTGGCTGTCCGGCTGAGTCAACCCGGCGCTCTCCAGCGAGTCGAACATCGTCGAGTAGTAGTGCAGCGCCTCGTTGAACCTGTCGACGAAAGCGCCGCCGTTGTGGTTCCCTTCCTGCTCCACCACCGTCACGATTTTCGGGCCGACAGCTTTTATCAAGCTCAGAACTTTATCCAGCGCGCCGGGCCGGGCCAAGAGCCGGTGGAGCTCGTACACGGAATTCACCGCCACCGCGTCCACACGGCCCGGCCCGATTAACATTTCCGCGTCGAGATCGGCCAAAGAATTCGTTACAAAGCCACGAAACTCGAATTCCACCCCAATTGTCTCAGCTAGCTGAGCTAGCTTCCACCCCACCTGCTGCAGAGCGTCGGTGTTATCGGGCTGCGGCGGCCCGATTCCAGTGAGTCTTATCGCCGGCGGGCCGCCGGGCCGTAGGGCTAAAGCCTGCATCAAAGCGGGCCATTGCATCCCCTGTTTCAAGCCGAAATCTATGACGTGAACCCTCGCCGCTCCATTAAACGCTTCCAAAATCGCTTGATTCGCCGTGAAATGAGCGAATTTCAGGTACGGCCCTGTTTCATAGAAATGCATCTGAAGCATATCGGAGTAGGAGGAATCCGGCGGGAAGATCTTGTAAATCTTCCGGGCCAGCGCCTCCGCGAAGTACGTCGCCACCTTCCGCATCGCGCCGACCTGCGAAACGGCGAGGATTCCGACGTGTTTAACCAGCGCATCGGCCAGTTTCAGGTTGTCCTGCTGAACGGCCTCGGCGCACGCCATCAAGCCGTGGACGAGCCTCACCCCGGCTTCCTGCGAGTCCACCAGCACCACCGCCCGCGCCGCCGCCTCCTCCTCCTCCGCCGCCGCGCCGTTTTCGAGGAATTTGACCCTCTTACTAGACACATCGAGGTCATTGTTGCTGAAAATGGCGCCGCCGGGAATAGCTCTGAGGTCGTCGTACTTGGCGCTGCTGGTGGGAGTGGAGGACGAAGATCCAATCTGGTTGGAGATGAGGAGCATGCTGTCGACCCAGCCGGAAAGATCGGAGGGATTGTAATGAACCGTATCGTCGGAGAGTACCGGAGCTCCGTCTTCGATGGAGGACCCCATTGCCATCTCCAACTGCTCCATCTTCTCCGCGACTTCCGCCATTTCCGACGATTTCACTTTGTACCCCAAGACGGCGAATAGCTCATCCATCCCGGCGTCGGACTGCTTCTCCTCCGCCCGCATCTGCGATTTCCCGGTGGAGGAGCCCGCCGTCGCCGCCGCCTCCGCTTTACCTCGATCACGACCTCGTTTCATACTGAAAAGGGATCCGACACCGGCAATATTTTCAATAATTTTCACTAGTTTTTGGTGGATTGGAGCTCGAAATTAATGGATAACTTCTCAGAAATCGATTTCGTTCGTGAATCTTTGGAGATGGGCCTTGAATTGAATTTCTTGGCTGTAAATAGAATAGATAGCAGAGCGATGGAGGGTCTGAGCGGAGAAGATAAGAGAACCGGCCTATAGCCGTAATAATGGTGGGGGTATTCAGTTTTTATTAAATAAATAATAAAACAAAAATAATTCCGAATACAAAAATAGAATATCGATTTAAAATGAATAACGAACTCTGCTTATATTGATTATGGCACTTATACTTTTACTTCTCCTCACGTGTAAAAATTTAATTATTGGATTTGCAATGACCATTTTCTAAATATTTTATTTTCGGCTTTAAACAATTTTTTTATATAATTTTATTTTCTGGATTCTATAAGCCGGTTGTGGGACTACCTCGGTGAACATTTGGTATTTTGGTGTGTATACATATATCTTTTGGGATAATAAAGTCTTACACTTACACGTCACTCTCAATATATAAAGGTGGTGATTCTAAATAATAAAAGGGAAAAGTAGCAAATAAGTCCTTAGGGTACAAGCCCCTAAGGCGAATATCACCCTAACGTAACGTTCGGGCCGTATCCCACCCCAACGTACATTAAGTAGAGCAAATCCCCCCTTCCGTCAAACTCTTCTCTAACGCCGTTTGTCACTATTAATTTTATTTTTTTATTTTTTTGGTGGGACCCACTTCTGGCCTTCCTCTCTTCCCTTCTATCGCACTCCGGCTGAGACTCGTGACTCGGAGCCAGTTACGGCGACTCGGAGTCGGAGTCGGGAGCGGAGTCGTTGTGGTGGGGGTGAAAGTAGAGGTGCTCCCGTTCGTTTTCCTCGCGGCGGAGCTTGATCTCGGAGACGTGGGGATCGAAGGCCGGGGGAGGGTGTGGTGGTGGTGGGAATCATCGGGCGGATGGAAAAGGAGAAATGGGAGTGGACCTTGAGGCGGTGGCCGCGGCCGCTGTGGCCGTGGTGCTTGGATTTGTGGGAGGAGCGGAAGACGAGGAGGAGGGCTATGACCACCGTGATGTAGAGGATCAGATGCTTTATGCTAATCAACTCCTTCTCCAGTTCAGAATGCGTGCGGCCATGCGCAGTTGGTTGGTTTCTCTCTCTAGCTAGAGCCTAGAGAGAGGCTGTGGGTGGCGGAGGAGAGAGAGAGAGAGAGGAGGGAATTGAAGAATGATTGCAGTGCAAGAAAACAAAAGGGATGAAGAAGCTAAAGGTTGGTGCTCAAATCTGAATATAAATTTTGAATTTGGCTATCTTCATTCTTGAATTTGCCGGAGTGGGAGAGAGGAAAGAGAGGAAGGACGGAAGTGGGTCCCACCCAAAACATTAAAAAAATTAATAGGGACAAACGGTGTTAGAGAAGAGTTTGACAGAAGGGGGGATTTGCTCTATTTAATGCACGTTAGGATGGGATACGGCTCGAACGTTACGTTGGGGTGATATTCGCCTTAGGGGCTTGCACCCTAGGGGCTTATTTGCTACTTTTCCCATAATAAAATTGTGAAAATGAATTTTATTTGTAGGGTGCATTCTATTCCAAGGAAAAAAAATGAAAAAGAAAATTCTTTCACTTTTTTTTTTTTTTCTTTTTTCCTTATGATGGGTAGGAGAGATTTTTTTTTTGGCATTTATTTTTCTACATTTTCTTTTCAAATTATGATAATATTTTTTTTTATTCATTTGATTGATAATATTCTCCTTCATGTTAACACTTTAAAGAACATATAATAAAACAAGTGGAAAACTACATTAGAGATATTTTTGTATTATTTTTCTTTTCCATCAAATAAAATACACGCATAAAATATTGAAGAAAAAAAAGAGAAATGAGGGAGGAAGGGGAATGGCAAGAGGTTCGACATCGCCGTGCAAACCCTAGATCGGCGGCGACCAATCGTCAGACGGTGACTTTCTTCTTCAGGAATTTCCCCGATAACTACTCGGTGGCGGAGATCAGAAGCAGATTCCAAGAGGTGGGCAAGGTTGCCGACATTTTCATTCTTTTCAAAAGAGACATATCTGGAAGAAGGTTTGGCTTTGTGAGATTCTTGGGCGAGGAAGATGAAGGAGAGTTGTTGCGTAAGTTAAACTCGATCTGGTTCGGTTCCTTTGTTATTAGAGCGTACAGACCAAGATTTCAAAGAGCTAGGGAAGGAGAAGATAGAAGGGCGAGCCCACTGAAGCCGGAGACGGCCAACATAGGAAGACAAGTGGCCGGGGAGGGGGCTCTATTCAGAGATCGGAAAACCGTTCATACTCAGCGGCTCTTAGAAGTGGGTTCAGGGATTCAGGCGGGGGATCGTCTTCATTTGCATTCCAAAGCTCTGAGACTGAAGTCTCATGGCTCAAAGAAGCCTTCACGGGAAGCTTGAAAAATGAATTCTCCTGGGCCGATCATGGAGAAGAATTGATCGAAGGCTGTGCGGGCTCTCTCAGCGTCTCCCATCTTGGTAACAACCTTGTACTGATCCAGAAATCTAAGGAAGGGAAAACGGCAGAGATCATCAACGGCCTGGATGAGTGGATCAAGTTTTGGATGGAATGGTGGCGGCCTTGGATGCCGACTGATGTCGTTCAGTCCAGAACAGTGTGGACAAGATGGAGTGGGGCTCCTCTTCAAGCGTGGAGTGCAAGATTTTTTTAGCATGGGAGTAGGAGTTTTGGGAAGCTGGTCGAGATTCACGAGCGGACGGACAAAAAAAACAGATTAGATGCAGCTTATATTAAGGTTTCTACTGGCCTTGCTCCCATCGATAGAATGTTGCGGTGCGTGATCGACGGCGTGAGTTTCAATATCAGGATAGATGAAGTCAAGATGTTTGGGAAGGAGGTGGATCCTCTAGTTTACGTAGATAGCAATTCAGAAATGGAGTCTGACGCATCGGAATCAGGGTCGTGTGGTTGCTCCGATTCAGTGGATGCCTTGATTGAGTTCAGTTCGGAGTCGGAGGACGGTGGAGGACCGTCGGTGAAGGGTGGAGGGGACGATTCGTATCCCAGACTGCATGAAGCAGGGGAATCGCGAAGGTTGACTTTGGGTTTCGAGAAGGCGGGCGAAAAGTCAACGAACTTTACTACATGTGGGGATTTTGTTCCTGAAAGCGTGGGTCTCGAGGAGAATTTCGGGAGGGAGATGTGAATGAAAGTGGGCCATTGTACAATAAGGGATGCCAACTGGGCAAAATTGTAAGTAATAATTCGGTTGGGCTTGCAAACCCATCCCACTCTATTAGGCCCACGGAGGTAAGTGGGCTCATAAATATTGATCCAGATCAAGGAAATAAAGTGTTTCCTTTGAATGAGCCCATCACAAAGTCAACAAGTATCAACTGCTTCTGCGAGTCTGAAGGAAACCTCCGCCGGTATTCGTCGGTGCATTCGCTGAATTTAGGGGTCGGAGATTTCTCCAGCAGGGTAAAGGAATTTGAGATTGAAGGCAAGGGGAGTCGGCATCTATCGAGATGGAAGGAGAGTAAAAAACGCAGAAGGAGAATGGCTCTCCACACCACAAAATTGTTCGAAGCTTTTATCAGAGTTACGGCTCCGACGGGAGAATCGGGACAGGTGGGAGGTAAAAGTAAAAAAGGAGGGAGAAAGTTAGGAGACAAGGGGAAAGATGCGACTTTCAATTTTGTGAATGGTCTAGAATGTGTGCAATTTGGGAAGAAGCTCGGGCTGTAATCAAGGGTTCCGGATGTTGAGCTGGCTCGGATGTTGGAAGGGAAAGTGGTGGGAGAGAAGAGGCAGGGGGAGGGAGAAAAAAGGTTAGAATGAAGATTGGGTCATGGAATGTTAGAGGGCTAGGTTGTGTTGCAAAGAAAGATGAAGTTTTCTCTCTTTTTTTCTAAGTTTGATCTAGATATTTGTTGTATACAAGAAATAAAAATCATTGCATTTTCGGAGGAGGATGTGAGAAGAATCTGGAGGAGTAATGGATTAAAATGGGTCGCTGAAGGAGTCGTGGGTCGATCGGGGGGGTGTTATCTTTCTGGGATGATTCCAGATTTTGCTGCGTGAGTAGCTGGGGCATTGGATGAGGGGTAGTTATCAATGGTTTTCTGAGGGCGACGGGAGAAGAGATTTGTTTGATTAATGTGTACGCCCGTGTAGACTAGAGGAAAAACTTCAGCTGTGGGATAGGATCCTCCTTGTGTTGGAGCAAAGGGCGGACGCGAATTGTTGCATCATAGGAGATTTTAACTCTATCCTAGCTGAGAGTGAGAGGGTGGGTGTTGGCGACAGGGTTTCCAAAAGGGATATTAGAGAGTTCGTGGGATTTGCCGAGAGGGGAAAATTGATGGATGTGGCCCTTAGAGGGCGAAAGTTTACTAGATACAAGGAAGGAGGGCAATGTAAAAGTAGAATAGATAGGGCTTTCATCAACGAAAAGTGAGGTTCAACTTGGAGAGACACGGAGCTGATAGGGTTACCTAGAACCATATCGGATCACTGTAGTCTGATTCTCTCATCTAGAAACATGGATTGGGGTCCACGCCCTTTCAGGTTCCTCAATGTTTAGCTTTCTAGCCTGGGCTTTAGAGAGAGAGCGGATGAATCTTGGAAGGCGGACGGGATCGAAGGGTGGGGAAGTTTTGTCTTTAAGGAAAAAATGAAAAGGCTGAAGGGGGATCTAAAACTTTGGAACAAGGATCAGTTCGGCGATTTCAATCAGAAGATCGTTGAAGTCAAGGAGGAAATTCACGTCTTGGATCTGCAGGATGATGTGAGGGGACTACCAGAGGTAGAGGCTTTGAAAAGGAGCGAAGTACAAGCAAATTTGTATCGCCTTCTTAACATCAAAAAGAGAGTTCTATCACAAAAGACGAAGACTAGATGGCTTAAGGAGGGAGATACAAACAGCAAATTATTTCATAGAGCAATCAATAGAAGAAGGATTAAGAACGGGATCTCGGGGCTTGAGGTTGAAGGCGTTTGGGTGGATGATCCCGGCAAGGTTAAGAAGGAGATATATAAGCATTTTAAAAACCATTTTAGCGAGATGGGGGGGGGGGGGCGGTGTCTTGAGATGCCGGTGGAATTGGTGGAAAGCAGGCTGGGTGATAGAGACGGGGAACTCCTCACGAGGGCGTTCACGGAAGAAGAAATCAAAGACGCCGTGTGGGACTGCGACGGCTCCAAGAGCCCGGGCCCGAACGGATTCAATCTCGAATTCTTCAAAAATTGTTGGGACATCGTCAAGGTGGATCTTATGAGAGTGTTGGAAGAATTTTTCGAGAATGGGAAGCTGGCCAGGGGATGCAACACCTCTTTACTTTATGCACGTAGCCAAGGAAGATAATTAAGTGATGAGTAGAAGGTATAATAGAGGTGTCATTAGCCCATAATGAGTTGAAGGTATAATAGTGGGTTAAGGCAGGGCCGGTCTTGTACCTCCTGAGGCCCTAGGCGAAAATGGAAAAGTAGGCCCTTTAAGAAGTGAGAAAAAAAAAATACGGAGTAGTACGTAGTACAAAAAAGATATAACATATACTCGTTAGTACACGCGTGGATTGTCGAGCGGAACTTACAACGCATCGTGTGCACCATGCCAAAATTAAATTGGGCAAAAATCAAATTCGTGTCAAAATTGAATAAATATAAAAAATGGTGTATTTTTCCGAAATTGTTGAAAGATTATGTTGAAAATGAAATCAATTCAAAGTTTGCGCATTTTGTAAAGTTTAATCAAAAAATTAGTTGAAATAGAAATAAAAAATTAAACATTACTATTTTAACAAAAATATGGGCCCTCGAAATTTTGGGGCCCGAGGCGCGGGCCTCTTGGGCCTACACACAAGTCCTGCCCTGGGTTAAGGCCAATTTCGACCCAAAAAAGAAATGACCATTTTTCAATATGGGACATCCCGATTAGAAAAATGTCTCCTGTTAAATGGGACAAAGAGAGTATATCGTTCAAAAAATTAGTATAAATTTAATATGTAAAATTAAATAAGTTCAAAATATATAGACAATATGCGTGTGTGTATATAATTCGATTAACTAAAAAAAATCAAATTAAATATATATTAATTACTAATATTTTTAAATAGTGAAAATAAAGTATAAAATATTAAACAGTAAAACTCTATATATATATACGCTAATTAAAAAATAGAATATGAATAGAATGCTCTTTTTACTTGAAAATAAACTTTTGCTCCAAAATATAACATAATTGGATACGCTCCTATGCAAAAAGTATAGGTGGAACTGAAACGTTTTGCTCGCTTGGCACCTGAATACATGGTCTTTTTTTTTTTATTATTGACACAAAATTATCGAATTAATAATTGGCAATGATTCAAAAATGACTTTTATGAAAGTAACAACTTTTGCACCTTTTGTTATAAGAATGGAAAAGTTGCTTCGCAAATCTTGAATTGGTAATTATAGTACGGACTTTATAAATTTGCAGCTAAGTACATGAATTATATTCTTTTGTAGGAGTAATTCAATTCAATGATGATTTTGTTCATCTTCCCCTCCATTACTACTCGATCAACCAAAATCATTATTATCATGTTTGTTATGTATAAAATTATACTAATGTCAATATAAACTGTAGATCCTATTAAAATTAATGATTCTGATATATTGTTATTTCATACGCTTTAACTTATTTCTATAAAATCCATTTTTTATCAATATATATGTCTCTTCCTTGCTCAATATCCGAATCTCATCCAAGCAAAGGTTGAGTGGTGAGCCTAGTTTACGAGTGTTGGATTGCCAAATTTAATTTTCAACAACTTAAATTTTTTTTGTTTTTTTAAACGAAGTGTAGATAGGAAAATATGGCGCGCGTGTGTATCGAAAGAGTAAATAAGTAGCGGCACCGAATTGGCGCAAAATGCTTAAAAGGATTCGAGTTAATACTCCTTCCATTTCATGGAGAATGACCATTTTACTTTTGGAACTTCTGGCACGTTTTTTCACGCTTCAAAATGATGGGTTTTAAAATAGATTTTTGAAAATTTCTTTCTTTTACGGGATACTACGCGTAGTATCCCGTAAAAGAAAGAAATCTTTAAAAATCCATTTTAAAACCCATCATTTTGAAGCGTGGAAAAACGTGTCAGAAGTTCCAAAAGCAAAGTGGTCATTCTCCATGAAATGGAAGGAGTATTAAAGAGTGGCAAGTTGCGCTGGGGCCTACCGTAGTACCGTGGACCTATTCTGCCAGCCGTACGATGTTATGCATCAGTCGCGTGGGGGCCCACTCTCTGTTTCCCCACTGCTCATTCTTCTTCAGCAGCCGCGCGTGCAAGCTACTTTCCTTTACTCAATTAGATATGCTCCACCTGTTTATAAAAGATTAAAAATAGTGGCTTATTCTTCCCACATGAGTTTTAATAAAGGTCGGTAGATATTTTTACGGTCCAGAAAAGTGGTCTATTATTATATATAATCCTTCCATTTCGTTAAAAATATTTTATTTATTTTTGACATGAGATTTAAGGAGAGTGAGTGTTTAATTTTTTATTTTTTTATTTTTTCAGATTGCATAAAACCTGTAAATGAGTCTATTAGTATACTTCGATAATTAAGTCTTCCTAATTTTAATTAATTGTCTACTTATTTTGACTAATTTTTTTTCTTTCTAGGAAACAAAGCTCTTTCGTGAAACAACCCAAAAAGAAAAACAAAGCATTTTTAGGCGAAACAGAGAGCCATGTCTAAGTGAAGTTTGTGGGCCATGAGTTATTTTTTTTTAAATAAATATTGATGGATAATGAGAATAAAAAGTATAAATGATGTATGAGATATGTCCAAAAAAATATAAAGTAGCTATAATTATTTTGAAAAGATTGATTAAAAAAGTAGTCACAATTTTTATGCACCAAAAGAGTAATTCCTATCATTCAGTGAGAACAACACTAGCGATGCCTCAAAGGGTGAGTGAGCTCCCCTTCCCAGCTTGGCCACTGCTGATGAGCCCGGGGCCTCGATGGTTGGGGTTCACGGGAACGAGTTCGGCATAGCGATGACTTTATAGTAGTATTTTCTTTTTAAATCATACCGTTAAAGTAATTGAACAAAAATAAAAATAAAAAGATCTCATTCTCATATCTATATCACCTCGTTCACTCCTATATATACCACTTCATTTTCACTATTTTTACACAACTTTTTTTTTATTCCTCCTTCCAATTTCTCTCAAATTTCTCCATCAAGTTTTCTGGCATCATGTCTTATGTGAAGACTTTTTTTAGTGATTAAAACAATGATAATGAAATATCCGTCAAAGATATGCTAGCCGCTTTGAACATGCAAAAAAAAAAATACTACTATTATAACTCGATTCTTTTATAATGTATATATTTTTTAATTTTAAGTTTAAAGAGAAAATTTTATGCAAATAGCTTACTCTTTTTTATTTAAAATTAAAAAAAGAAAAGAAAAAGAAAATACAATGATTAAAGAATAAAAATACTAAATTACCGATGTTTTGCCATGCCTAAAGGCATGGGGCCCACAAAAAAGGTATAGAGAGCCCAAAGTTTAGGCTTTTCCATTGTGAGAATGCCTTGAGTGGAGTGACTCAAGGTGTTCAAATGTTTGACTTTCTATTATGGAGTAAATTCCAACTTTGACTAATTTTACAATTTTAAATATAGTACTCTCTCCGTCTTTCATTTAGTGATATATTTTCTAGGTACGCGTGGCACACGTTTTCATGCTTGTCGTTGATGGGTCGTAGTATCCTGTAAAAAAAAAAATACTTCAAAAATTTATTTTAAAACCCATCAACGACAGGTATAGAAACGCGTACCACGCTTGCCGAAAAAAAAGTGTCACTAAATTGAAGACATAGGGAGTAACTTTTTTTTGAATTAGAACTTTCTCATAGTAATTTTTACAACAGACCATAGTGTTGTTCTCTTCAAACCAGTTGAAGTATACTGCTTAATTATATGAAGCATCTACAACAGCAAATCCTTTGAAAATACTATCTCAATCCCGTTATATTAGGTCCCTTTTTCGTTTTAGTCCATCCCATCATATTAGTTATATTTTCTAAAATGACAAAAAATATTTGGCTATAATTAACTGTCTGTTTAAAATTAATTATAACTACATATCCCCTTTTTCTTTGATTTCTGTACCCAATCTAAAAGGGATTAATAACATGGGACGAAATTAGTACGACAGAAATGAAGAAAGTAAATGTCCAGTGATCCAAATTTACAAGTGTTGTAAGCATACTCCCTCTGTATTCTTCGAAGTGGCCACATTTCTTTTTTGAGACGTTTACTCCGAAGTGGTCATTTTCCAAAAATATCATAAAATAACCTTTATTCTATATCTATACCTATATAAAAAAAAGCCTTGTGGCAAAATGTACATCACCTATAATATCCTTGTAATAGATTTTAAATTAAGGGTAATAATATAATCTAATATATTATAATATATCTCAAATTAATGGTAATAATATCTTACAAGATAATCTAATAGATAATCTATTATTTGATAATATAATATACGGAATAGTAAATTTATAATATATGTATCGCAAGATACAATCATAAGATTACAAATCAAAAGACATTAGTGGGTTTAATATGGGAGTCTTTGTTACCCATAATGAATTTAATTTATAAAGAAATCCTTCGTAATTAGGTATAAAAAAATTCAAATATATTATTTAAATTAATTTGAGAATTTTATAAGGAAATATATATATATACTTTCTAATTAATCACTTTAATTTTTATACCAACCTTTTTGGATCCTTGCTATTCAAAATAATAAATTTTTAAAATAATTAATTAAAATTGCAATATATAACATTATTTCTATTTTGGGTATTAAGATGAATAGGGGACGTCCCTATAAAAGGATTTTTTTACATGAAAATGAAAGACGGAGGGAGTAATGTTTTGGATCGACACGATTGAGACATTAAAATTTGAATAGAAAATTTGGTCCGGGATTCAAAAAGATCGAGATATAAATAAAGTAATTAATTATAAAAAAAATAGTATATGTGTGATTTTCTTTTTCTTTATAAGTCCTCAATTTTCAATAACAAATAGAATATATCAAATTTATATGTACAAGTGTCCAATTGATTTTTAAGTTGTGTTACGATAATTTACTAAGTTTGACATAATGATTTTAAAATGCTTCCTCCATTTTTTAAAACTGAATGAAATTTATCTGTTTCCTTTGATAATAGAGGTAATACCTCAATTTACCTAATATCACATAAGTATTACAATTTTTCCTTCTCATTTAGTTTTGGAAAAATTTTACCCACATTTTCAAAAATGGGACTAAATTACCCTTTGCATATATAATTAAACCCCTCCTCCTTCATTCCATCCATATTTGAATTTTGCTCTCAAGATTTCCTTCTCCGGTGACGTTCATACAGGCGGCGGCGTGACATTGTATTTGGGCGTCTGTGTTCGTCATCAGTGGTGGCTGGATTCGGCGCCCCTGCTGCATCTCCAACGTTCTCGTTCCCGTCACCGTGCTATTACGGTGACGAATGCATCAGATCTGCAACCTCCTCTCATCGGATTTACAACCAACGGCGGCTTCCCCTCCACCTCCACGCTTCTCTGGATCTAGCCGGCGGCGCTCTTCATAGGTCTGCCGTCGCACAAATTCCGGCGGAAGCTCCTCCGGTTCTCTCTCATAAGGCACACCCTTTAGATCAGTTCTTTCTCTCGCTCGTTCTTCTCTTGTTTTAACTAGACAAAGACTTTGAGGGATTCTCACAGCCATTCTTCCTCCCTTTCATTAAATTTGATATTTTTTCATTTTTTGTTTTTTGAATCAATTAACTTTCTTTTTCTTGTATTTTGTGTAAGTGAATTGACCGATAACCTATGTTTGGTACTCTTGAGTTTGTGTGTGTACTGATGTGCGTGTGTGTGTTGTTGTTTGTGTGTGTGTGTTTATGTGCGTGTGTGTTTATGTAATTTGATTATTTGCTTAATTGATAAGAATTCTTGTCATATAATTGGCAAGTGTTGTCATATCTTGCCATTTTTTTCATAAATAGACAAGATTTAACATTATATTGCCAATTATTTGACAAGAGTTGACAGAAACTCCGAATATTAACATTCTATGGTAATTAAAATAAATTTCAATCAACGAATGCTAAACTCAAAAACCAGACAATACTTGAGTTTATAATTCATATCTTATCAATCCCAAACAGCAAGCAAAACTAATATTACTTTTAATGAGCAAATTTTCCCTTACTTGCTAATATTACTTTTGTTTTGCATATTTTATGCAAGCACTTGCCAATAATTAGTTAAGTTTTTTCTGACATCCGCAATAAAAGTTTGCAAGATTTTTCACAACAAACTAATTGACAAAACTTGACAATATATGTCATAATATAGCCAACTAATTTTCAAGTTATGACAAGATTTTCCATAATATTGCCAACAAATTACCAAGATTTGACTTAAACACATATTATTACCATTTTTCTTTGTAATATCATAAACTTAAATCCTGGCCCGCACGGATGTACAACTTATTTAACAAATATTATAAACCTTTTTTCACAACTATGTCAATAATTAGTTAAGTTTTTTCTGACACCCGCGATAAAAGTTCGCAAGATTCTCCAGCCAACTAATTGACAAAACTTAACAAGAGATGCCATAATACAATCAACTAATTTTCAAGATATGACAAGATTTGCCATAATATTGCCAACTAATTAACAAGATTTGACTTAAACACATATTATTACCATTTCTCCTTGTAATATTATAAACTTACAGCCTGGACCGCACAAAGGTACAACTTATTTTAACAAATATTATAAACATTTTCTCGCAAATGTTATTTTATTTATTTTGTTTTTGTAGCCCTTTCCATTTTTACTTGGCAACATGTAGGGTAATACACATTAATATTTGACAAAATACTAGACATGAAGAGGAAGGAGTTTGCACAATAGTTAAATTTATATACCAAAATAATATCTTGCCACTGAACACGTAGATGGCAAGATATGCATCAATTCGCATAAATACATTATCTGAGTTTGCCCACTTCTTACCTAATCATATACATAAGAAACTAGTTGAGGGTGTTCCATAGATAATTAAACCCGAATTTGTCCCACCAAAATAAAATACAAGATTGTAATTCCCCCAGCTAAAAATGTTTCGGGGCAGTTTGTGCCTTGCGTACGAGTTGAAACTTGTTGCGCCGAACTTCAGCTCACTAACGAGTGCGTACTCTACCCGTGAAAACCGGATGACTGTGTTGCCAATCCGAAAGAACAATGCCGTTGGGTCAAAGTTCGGCTTGGGAACAACCTGGTGGCAGACAACGTAATGGATCATGCAGTCGCTCCACATGTTGTAGTCCGGCAGGCCCAAGTAGCATCCCAATGCAGATTTGGTAACTCTCACGGGCGCCGATTTATCGGTGAGTGTCTTTATCACGACATTTATCTCCTCAGCCAGAGTCTCATAACCCGTCATGGCCACTTTTTTGTCTCGATTTAGCAGCTTGATTTTCTCGTACTCCCATGTTACCTAGCGCATAAAAATGTAAATATTTTTTGTAAGAAATGATTGTTAACAAACAAGAACAAAGCAAGCAAGAAACAAGCATGTAATGTCTGATCTTGCCAGATAGTTAGCAGATTTTATCGGATCTTCCCAACTATTTCATAACTAGACAACATTTGGCATTACATAGACAACTAATTGACAAGAGTTCACAATCACTCTAAACATTACCATTAAATAAGGAATAAAGTAACCTCTTGCCATCTAGTTTGGCAAGTGTTGTCATATCTTGCCAACTATTTGACAAGAGTTCACAGACATGCAAGACATGTTAACATTATATGGTAATTAAAACAAATTTTCAATCAACGAATGCTAAAATCTTGCTGGAAAACTTAGGTTCCAACCCCAAACTAGGCAATAATTGAGTTTACAATTCATATCTTATCAAATATTTGACAATATCTTCTGAAACAGCTAGCAAAAACAATCATCTCAACCCTTTAATGAACAATTAACCTTAATTTTTCAGAAAAGTATTGAACAATTTAAACAAAATCACACCAAATAAAATTACACTATTTAAATATGAAACTTTGTAAGGGATTCATCCATTCTTCCTTAAATATCAACATACTAATGACAACTTAAACCAATTTTTGGTTTGTTTAGCATAAAAACTATAAACATACCAAACATACGAATCAAATAATACCAAACAATAAACGACAGTTCTTGCCACCGGGGTGGCAAGTTTTGACAGTTATTGCCAATAAACGACAGATCTTGCAACTAATTGGCAAGATATGACAATCAAGGAAAATATAATCATTTTCTGGTAAGCAAACCAAAATTAAATCAATGATTTTGCAACTCTTTCTGAAATCACCTAATTTATTGCATTTTGTTGTCAAGTAACTACCGATTTCTTACCATTAGTAGGTAAGAAATCGTGTAATTTCTTGCCTCGTCTTTTCCGCAGTTAATGGTAGTTACATTACCCCATGTCTTGCCTTATCAAGGCAAGAAGTTAACAATTTCTTGTCATCAGTAAGTAAAAATTTCACCATTCTTGCCATCATTATGTAAGAGTTACAAAATACCAATCATTCGCGCTCTCCCTTTCTCATTTTTTCTTTTCTAGTTCTTTTCATTTTGCCGAAATTACTTGTGGCGAAATTAAAGCATATTATATGTATGCCTTTGGTTTAATAAAATCAGTTATTTTAGTAAAGTTGTTAAGTATTCTATTTTTTTTGGCTTAGGAATTAAGAATTTTTCATTTGTTGAATATTAAATTGGTTCATGAGTGATTAATATAGTCATTGTGCTTAAAATTGGTTGAATTTATTAATTTTTTGCATTCTCTAACTCTGTTCTCGTAAGAACTTGACAACTTCTTATCTTCTGTCAATCATTTGGCAAGAATTTGACAAATTAATTGGTAATAATTTATCAATTTCTTACCTTATTTAAATCGTTTGGTAACAATTTGACAAATTCTTACCAATTTTACTTTTTAACAATTACTTGGCAAGATATAGTCAACTTATTACAATTTCTTGTCTTATCAAGACAAGATGTTAACCATTTCTTGTCATCAATAAGTAAGAGATTCACCATTATTGTCATCATTAAGTAAGAGCTACAAAATACGAATCATTCTTCATTACTTGCCTTCTTGTATTGTCTTTCACATGAATATCACATAATCTCATATTTTTGCGTACTTTGCATATAAGTTGGCAAGACGTTATCGACATATTACCAATTATCGTACCATGAATGATAAGATTACATCAATATCTTATCAACTTTGCAAAACCTGATAGTTTCATTCGAAACCCACTAACAATATATTAATAAAAAAAATTAAAAAAATTCTCTAAAAAGCAAAGAAACAAGAAAAAAAATTGAAGGAAAAAAAAATATAAATAATAAAGAAAGAAATAATAAGAAGAAAAAAAAATTAAAATATAAAATATAGAGAGTAAGAAGTGGGGTGGTGGGTGAGAGTAGAAGGGGGTAGAGGGTAGGAAGGGGGGGGGGTGGGGGGTGAGAGTAGAAGGGGGTGAGGGGGTGAGAGTAGAAAGGGGAGAGGGTATTTTAGTCTCACTCCCCAAAGTTTGGGTAAAATTTGTCCAAAATTAAATTTGTAGGAAAAATTGACCAAACTATCCTACAATAGGTAGATTAATTCTCACCTCTTAATAATATTGCATTATTGATATTTCATTTGAGATATAAAATGAAGTATTTTATAATAATTTAAAAGAAAAAATGTCGTTTTTAAAATATTTTTTGTCAAATTATTATGAAAGACAAAAGAGAAATTATAAATAATGTTTTAAAAATTGGCCTAAGCGCTAGACGACACTCAACTGACCCGATTATATCTTAATTCTTAGTCTCTAGGTGTTGATGTTAAGTTCACCACTTGGGTTTGATTGAGGAAAATTGTGTACAAATTGTGTTGATTTATACAATCTCAATATTGACACAATAAATAATTTTCTCAAGTAACTACATACTATTTCATTTTTTGATTATTTTCTAAGGAAATTAGAGAGTATTTTATAATAATTTAAAAGAGAAAATGTGGTTTTTTAAAATATTTTTTTGTCAAATTAGTATGAAAGACAAAAGAGATATTATAAACAATGTTCTAAAAATTGGCCTAAGCGTTAGACGACACTCAACTGACCCGATTATAGCTTAATTCTTAGTCTCTAGGTACTGATGTTAAGTTCACCACTTGAGTTTGATTGAAAAAAATTATGTATAAATTGTGTTAATTTATACAATCTCACTATTGACACAATAAGTGATTTTCTCAAGTAACTTAGAGGTGGCCAAATGCGGGTTCCGGTACAGAACCGTACCCGTACCCGGCGGGTACGGTTCCAACAAATCGAACTCATACCCTACCCGCGGTATAGGAGGGTACGGGTACGATTTCGAGTACGACAGGTGCGGGTACAAATACGAGTACAACCCGGCAGTTCTAGCAGATTTAATAATTATTATTTTTAATGTTAAAAATATATTTAAAATTCGATTAGTTGTAACTCGAATTATTTGCAAAAGAAAAATATTATTTTATTATAAAAATTCCAACAACTTAAATATGAATTAGACCTCTAAATGCTAAATCATTGGAGATCAAGTTATTTAAACCTTTAATCTTCAAGGGCCGAGTACTGTTAATGCATAATTAGTGAAAATTTAATGAAAAACATTACTAAAGTAGGAAAAAGAGTGCATACTACGTATATAATTAAAACTAAGAAATAAAAAAAATATTTTAGATGAAATATATATATCAAAATTGCGGGTCAGCGGGTCGGCGGGTCGTGGAACTGGCGGGTTACGGTTCCAACTTTCAGTACCCGTACCCGAACCGCCGCCTTCGGCGGGTACGGTTCCGAACCTGAACCGGCGAGTACGGGTACGAGTACAAACCCTCCGAGTACGTGTACGAATGCGTGTACGGGTCGGCGGGTACGATTATTTTGGCCACCTCTAAAGTAACTACATACTATTTCATTTTTGGATTATTTTCTAAAGAAATTAGAGAATAAAATAATTATACAGTTATAGATTTGTTAGCATTTAAAAAATAAGATAAATAATAAATTATACGTGCAACGCTTGTAATCATTGTTAGTTCATTAAAATGGTGGACACCACAATAATACACATAAAATTACATTTTCTTAAAAATCGTCCCCAAAATAAATTGGACATTTCGAAGAAGCGGAGGGAGTATATGGTAATCGTGGACTGTAAATGATTGTACTTTTCTTGGTCGTCCTATTTTAATTACAGTGCCAACCCCCATTTATACAGTAGCTAGGAGTACTATAACTTATGATACGTAGTATGAGTGTTTAAAGCCTCCACCCTATAAGAATTATATAGGCAGCCTGGGCAGAATCCTTATCCTTAGATGATGAGTGGTCAATTTTCTATACTGAAAGTAACAATTTTACATAGTAAACAATTTTGTATTAAACTTAATTAATTGGTTTCGTTTCTGCAGATGTGGCTTCCTGCACTATTATTCATATCCACGTGGCAAGCTACAAGAAATCCTTTTTCTTTTAAACAAATTAAATTGTTTCAATAGTATGTTTCATCATTGCAAAGTACAGTAATACACTATTCGCCCGCTTGTGTTGGCTTTGAACGGTTGGATATGAATATAATTAACAAACACTTTCTTAGTGTTGGAAAAGTAGGATTCACCTTTTTTCAATGCATAGTCTTGTAAATTTATAGAAACATATTGAAGTTTGAAGATGAGTCTTGAATGAAATTTCGTGTCGATACCGTTTATTTCACATATAAATCATGAAAAATGAGAACAAATGAGGTCATAAAAATTAAATTTACACTTACCTTACACTAATTCAATTAATAAAACGAGGCCATAAATGATTTTTGTAGCCCAAAAGCTACAAATTTAGATATGTTTGAAGAGTAGTAGTATTTGCTTACTCATACATATAAATTTAGTGCTAAGAATAATTAATGATCCCTTCCCTATCATAAACCTCAATGCCCGTGGCGGTTTTTCTTGAAGATACATTTGATATATGTGTGACGATGACATTATTATTTCAAAATTTAAGGGAAAAAAAGTTCCCAATTAATAAGATCAAGTTTCAGCTAACTTAGTCAAAAGACAGTACATAAAACTATAAAGTGCATAAGTAATTTTTAATCGGTCTGTCCTTATCGATAACGTTTTGTTATAGTAGTAGTAGGACTAAAGAATAGCTGCGGTTAATAGATCACATCGAGATTAATGCCAGATTAGCCATTTTGACAAATTAATTAATCACAAACACATTATTGATCTAATCGCAATTAATTAATTAGTTGGATACCGATTAACGAGGCCGAAGCAATCAGACTGGTACAGTGACACGGATGGTAATTAATTTAATTTAATCATATATTATATTTTATTCATAGTGTTTCACGGAATACTCTATTATCCGCTGTAATAGTATTACGTTAGTAATTTTTTTTCATTTAAATTTAGTTTCATGATAGGATTTAACTTAGTTATAGGATTTATGTTTAGAATATATATTTATAATATATTTTTTTAAAATATATCATCACCACATCCGTCTTGGACGCATAGCAATGTCCAAAGTAGGTGACGCAGCACGCCTCTTTAGTTTCATTTAAGCTTTCTTATACACTTCGGTGGTGCTTTGTTTGATGAAATAGAATGAGGTTGAATGAAATGAAGGTATAAATGATGTAGAAAATTATATATCATTTCTACCTCCATTCCATTCCACCTCATTCCATTCCATCATACCAAGCATCACCTTCATGTTATATGGTTTATTAGTTATATTTTATTGGCTTTATAAAAAATTTCAATTCTAAATTATTTATCAATTTTTTTTTATCTTAAATCTGTTGGTATCAGGTGGTGAGATATATACAGAGGTGTTCGCAGAGCTCTACATTGTGACACTCTCTTTGAACACAAAACGCAGTGGACAAATTAATGAACAAATAAACACAGAACATGAAGATGGTTTGTGCAAGATATTGTGAGGATATCTTGCGTGCCTCAGGGCTAAACTTCACAGAGGTGTTCGCAGAGGGCAGCACTGTAGACGCCTCTTTGAGCACAAACGCAACTGAAAATTAAATGAAACAAACAGAAAAACAGAGAACACAGAGATGGTTTGTGCAAGATATAGTGAGGATATATAGCGGCGCTTCAAGGCAAAACTTCACTATAATTCACGTAGAATTACAAACTAGAGTTGAGGAAACAAACTATGAAAAATTACTAACACAATTGCTAGTATTACTCAACTCAAACACAACTATTTGGATCTTCTCAGAACTCTCTTCTCTTTTTTCCAAAAAGAGTACATTACAATCTGTAAGGTTACGAGGTTTATACTCCAACAAACTTCAACTTCCACGTCTTTGGCCATAGTGGGAGATGGTTTATTCACGTCGTTCTTCATCCCATGATCTGTCGACCGAGTCTTTTAGCAGTTACAACACTCTCACGTAGCACTAGGTTAGGTCCTTAAATATAGGCTTGAGATGTTGTGTGTTGGGCTGTAAGTGAACGAAGCCCAGTCTTCCTTAGATCAACCCAATCTTCTCTTTAACCTAAACAACCCAATACTAATCTAAAAATCTGAAAGGCCCAGTGCTGCTTCCAACCTAAAAGCCCAAAACACCGAAGTTGACTTGCTCTTCGACCGTCGCCAAGGCCTATCGAATACAAAGCCCGAAATATTTCTCCCTTAATCCAGCTTTTCTCTTTAATTAAATCTGCACAAAACAAACTAGAAATACAAGTGAAGAAAGACAAAACCTAAGAGATGGAATCTAAGATTAGATTCCAACAAAATCAAATTGTTTTACCCGAAAAATAATGAGTCAATTTGAATTAATTATTTTTAAATTGTCAATTTCAGCCACTATTTTCTCATCGTGAAGGCCGAGGCCCTTGACCACTATTAATATAATATTTATTTTACAAAAGTGGTATACAGCCTTAATTGCTTTCACAGGCCCAATGGAGAATCCATTTTAGGTTGCATGATTGGGCCTTTAAAAAAAAAATAGCCCATTTATGTTAAGCCCAAAAAATAATATATTCAATTGATTTTAGGTTTTAGCTCTGCATCTCTTCCCTAAAAGCTAAAACCCTTACTCTTCCTCACACCTGAGCCCTCCGCAGCAATGTCTTCCATCACAGAACCGAAGGCCGCCGCCCTGTCAAGAGTGAGTAAATCCGCCGTAGAGGCGGCCGTCACCGCCCTACTGAAACACAAAGCCGCCCAATCAGCCAACGAGAAGCCCCAATTACTGCCACAAGATGATTATTTCTACCTCAACCTCACCCTAAAGAAGATCCCATCAAACCCTCGCACGAATCCCTACAGAATCCCGCTCCCCAACCCCATTCTGGACGCCGCCGGCACAGAGGTTTGCTTGATCGTGGACGACCGGCCGCGAACGACGACGCCGCCGTCGGACCAAATCAAGAAATTGATAAAATCGCAGGGAATACCGATTTCGAAGGTGATAAAGCTCTCGAAGCTAAGAGCGAACTACAAGCCCTTCGAAGCAAGGAGGAAGCTCTGCGACAGTTACAACGTGTTCTTGGTTGATAAGAGAGTCGTCCACCTCTTACCTAAGCTGATAGGGAAGGAGTTCTTCAGGAAAAAGAAGCTGCCTTTGGGGGTGGATTTGGGGAAGAAGAACTTGAAGTTGCAGGTGGAGAGGGTTTTAGGGAGTGGGCTGCTGTTTATCCGTTCTGGGACTTGTTCAGTGATGAAGGTTGGTAAGATGGAGATGGAGAAGGATGGGATTGTGGAGAATGTGTTTGAAGCAATCAAGGGAGCGGTTGAGAAGTTGCCGAAGAAGTGGGACGGTGTGAGGAGCTTGCACTTGAAGTTCTCCGATTCAGTTGCTCTGCCGATTTACCAGGCGATGCCGGAGGTGAGGTTGAAGATTGAGGGGTTGAAGGAGATAGAAGAGGGAGGCGAGGTTACTGAAACTAGCGATAACGATGGTGCCAAGAGTGGGGAGAAGAAGAAGAAGAAGAAGAAGGGGAGGATTCATGAAGTTCGATACATGGATGTTGGTGAGGATGTGGATAGTGATCTTGATGATATGGATGCGATCGAGGAAGCGAGGAGTGTGGGCAATGAACTAGTGGGGAAGAAAGAAGATAAACTAGTGCAGAGCAGCGATGATGAGAAATCGAAGACAGAGAACGAGAGTTTGGGGAAGAAAAAGCGCAAGGTTAAAGCTCAGAAGGAAAGTAGTGTCTTAGGAAACTCAAAGGAGCATAAGCGGGCGAAGAAAAGTGCAAAACCTGAGGAGGAGGACAAGAAGGAAGTTGTATTAGCGGATTCGGATGGGAAGAAGCGGGCGAAGAGAAGCTCGAAATCTGAGGAAGAGGAGAAGAAGGAAATTGTATTAGGAGAATCAGATGGGAAGAAGCGGGCGAAGAAAAGCTCGAAATCTGAGGAGGCGAAGAAAGGTGGATCGTCGATCAAAGAAGTGGCCACCGAAGTGAAGGCGACGAGGAAGAAGAAGAGCGAGGTTGGAATGCAGTCAGCTGAAAAGAAAAAGAAAAGGGTGTCAGCAAAATGAACAAAATCAGCAAGATTTTTAGTAATCTGAAGGAATGAGGATTGCTTCATTGAATCCCTAAAAAAGTTTTGGTTACAATATTGGTACTATAATCTTGATCCTTTAGAGGCGTTTATTTCTTTTTGATTAACAATATGTGTTCGAATTATTCAGTATTTCAAAATTTGGTGCCTGATTGAGATGAATTGTTTGTTGTTGCATTTGTCTTGGATTTGTAGGTGCGGTAGTGCATGAATAGATTCTTATGAAGTGTTTTATTGCGTATGAGTAATGTTTATTAGTACTTGATATTATTAAAAATCTAATCTTTTGTGTAGTAGGAAATGTGGCAGTTTTGAAGTTGCTTGCTCATTAGTTTGCTTGCCAAACTCTTAAAATTCTTAGGAAAACTTTGAGGCTTCCTCTAATGATTGTTGAATCGTTGCTTGTGATGGAATGATTAGCAGTCCACATTTTTGCAAGCTTTTCACGTGTAATGAAAAGAATTGCTTGTAGTGATGGATTCAGAAATAATTGCTTCTGTGGATTTAGAATTGGTTTGGGTGAGCTAATATTTGGTTCCTTGTACATTGATTTGTTTATCTTTGGGAACGAGGTTCATTGTATTTTGATTTTTCCTTTAGATATTATCGCTATTTTCTTGCCACATAAAGTACCAAGATGGAGTACAATTTAAAAGATGGGGGTTAGTGTATTTATTTTCTGGTCTGAGTATAAAATTGGCCTGAGCTCTGCAAAATTCCCAAACCCTGTCTATCCCCCTCTCTGTCTTAAACATACACTATTTGTACAATATTGCAAAATCATACACTATCTGTCCTATTGATAGAGATCCTCTTTCTCAATTTTGATATTCAATTAGGTTTCAAATCTTGAATTTTATTAATTTTATTTTCTCCCAGTCCCATTGATAATCCCCATTGATAATGAACTATTTGATTATTACTATAAAATAAAAATACTAGTATAATCCATGTTTATTTTTTGCGATTAAAAATAGAGGATGTCTATGAGATACGTATCCCATCCAATCACATAAGATTATTCTAATCCATTCACATCCCATGTCTTATAAATCACATCACTCAAAAGTAAACACTCCCTTAATGTAACTAATACTAAAAGTGAAAGTATTGCTAATTATAAATCCCGATTGAATTAGTGAGTTTTAAAAAATAATTATAAAATTAAACTACATCATTATAAATTAAAATTGATATAGAAGTGTGCTTGTGTTTGCTAATTAAGTCTTGGACTTTTTTTTGGCACAGTATTTAATGTATTGTGTTAAAGTGTTTTAATTGTGAGTCTTTATAATATATTTTTTAATTGTGTTACAATGTTAAAGTGTTTTTAATTGTGAGCACATATAATATTTTTAATTGTGTTAATTTGTTAAAGTATTAAAGTATTTTATTGTGGAGTTTACTTTCTAAAATGGAAAAATTCAACAGATTGTGGACGTCCAAATAAGACAATAAAATCAAGAGATGGGAAACAGAAGAAATAATATTATATCTAAGAGAATGATGTGATAATTGTATACCATCTTTTACCACTTATGTGAAAAAACTTCTCCATCATCACACATCATCTCTCAATAAGAAAAAAAGTAAGGATGATTTAGACATTTCATATTTTGTCTATCCACTTCTTACAAAGTAATCAATATGCATGTATTATATAAAAAGTTGTATAAATTAATTATCATTCAAAATCTGCCTGTTTATTACTATAAATTAAGAGTAATGCTCCTCTACCCACCATGGGCATATTTAATGTGCTTTACGGTTGAGGTGACGGTATTATATTTAAAGAAAATTTTAATTAACTTATTTAAAAATTAAACCTACTAAAAATAACTAAACCCTAAATGAAAAAAATTATTGACGTGGCAGTGCCACGTCAGCTGGTGGATAAGTAGAGAAGCATTCATGTATAAATTGATACCACATTATATGATCTTTCTCTTATCTCTCTAAAGAGAAAAGTATAAAAAGGTAACCTAACCGTAAATCATGGAAAATATAGAATTAGATATCTTTTACATCGACTTGAGGTTTTAGTCCCATGTTATAAAGAGATTGCCGTGTCAATACTTCTTTCGTTCACCCGAATAAATCTGTCGCAATTATGGATTTCGACTAAATTAATGAAGGTTGAAGATAGGTAGCCATCAATATACAAGATTCATGCCATATATATTTATACGATTTATTTGGGTAGTCTACCTAAGATAACTTGATACAATCATGTCATATATATAGATATGATATTCTAATCTCGACCTTCGTTTTTTTTTTTTTTTTCTTCTTTACATTAGACTTTCTTGAATGTATGAATTCTTTTTCGATTAGAAAACTCCTGTTTAAATATTACTAGTAATTAACAGACCAGCAGCGACTATAGGAAATACTTAACGCAATAAATATTACTCCTATTACTTTATAATTGAATCAATTCTATCATGCATGAATTGTTGAATTTTTGTTATTTTCCCTTGTCTGCCAAAAATTCTGCCCAACTCACCTAAACAGTAAAGAAATTCCATAATTTAGACTTCCAGAATATAATTGACAAAATTAGTCTTCAAATTTTTTTATTCCACAGCAGACTACCGAACTCAAACATAAATAAACTAGATTAAAATATAAACAAATCGAAAAATCACGCTTTAGTCGTGTAAATTATCACATTTATCTTAATATTTTATAATTTTCCACTTTTATACTATTTAGACAAGTCATGTATATGAAAAAAACCTTTTATTTGCTAAAATTCTACTTAGATATATACCTAAATACGTACCTAATGCAATAGAAAGTCAAGCTTTTAGACTTGAAGAGATTTCGTTTACCACATCACTACCATTAGATTTTGTGTATACATATACAGCTTTTGCAATGCTTATAGAAATCAAATTAACTGTTCTTCACAATCCCAATCGCAAAATCTTGATAATTCGATCGTCGTAATATTTCTTGATTTTTTATTTTTAGATCTTTTCACTCCAAAAAGAAAAAAAAGGATCAACTGCTCCATGCCATCAACTTTGCTAAAGAGCAAGTTGAAGCAACCGAATTCATTAACTTGTTCCTACGGTACGTTTATTAATTTCCCTCTTTCGACTAATTCTTCGAAACTCTTTTCGTCGATGGCGTTAGATTTTTCTGCGTTTGTTATTACGCATGATGATGATTTTAGTGTAACTTTCATGGTTTTCTTGTCTGAGTTGAATATCATGCAAAAGGGACATCTGCCTATAATTTCATTAATCCAGTTTAATTTGATATAAATAGTTGATTTGCATAGGTTTTTGAACTCAGAAGCGGCGAGAATGGAGATAATACTATGCTTAATCTTCTCCCTTCTTACTACAATCCATGCAGATAGGTATGTTCTTCTTCTTCTTTTTTTCTTTTCTTTTTTTTTTTTCCTAAAATTTTGAATCTTATAGTATATTTTTATTCTTTTGATTTTCGACAGCATATGTTATGGTCTTCATGCGGGAAAAATATTTCCCCTCCGTATATAATTAAACATTATCTTTTCTACATTAGTCAATTTGAGTTTGAGAATTTTCGTTCAACCGCTAAAAGTGTAAATATTTAACTTTGTGTGGCAGTTGGAATGATATTTAGGTAAATAATATAATAAAATTCGATATATTAAAAGTAGGCGTCCAACTATACAACTCCTCTCTCTCTCTCTCTCTCATTCATTTCATAGCTAATCCTATTTGTGGAGAAGTTCATCACAACTGAAACCTGCCGCCTTTGAATATATTGTCAGTTTTTAAAAAAGTTAACGCATGTCCCACAATTGTCAAAAGCGCGCACTCATAGTATAATTTATTTTTCGTAATTAATATGCTTACTTATGCATCATCTTTCATAATAATTATAGTATAATATTTGCAATTAACCAAATTTATGTGCACTTTGGTTCCACCCAGTAATCAAGGGCCATCATCACCACCAGTCAAGCTCCACGTAACAGACACCCATGTAAGTCCATTATTCAAATTTACAATTTATATTATTCAGAAATGCTCCACCGCCCAACGTGAACATACTTGATTGTCCGCCGCTAACGTGTGGCAGTGCCAACAATTTATTCACTTATGGTTTCGTTTTTGAGAAAAATTCCTTTTTACGCCTTAAGTTTTGGTCAATTGCAAATATAGAACATACTTTTAATTTTAACAGAATTGGTATCAAAAGTATTTAAAATAGTGACAGATCTAGAACAAGTGACATTTTCCGGTGTCAGAATATCCGGTCAGCTGCCGGACTTTAGTATTGAAGTAGTGATATGAATTTTATTTTTTACATCACTCATATGCTACACAAAATGTATAATTATTCATCTATATGTTAGAAAAATAAAAACAAAAAACATAATTACTTTTACAATAATGATATTCGGCTATAATGTGGCCGGGCACATAGTAGCATTCTTAATATACATAATTAAAAAAAAATTAAAAATTATAATCAATATTTAAATATTTTTTAAAATATTATTTTTAATTATATAAAAAATATGGATATAAAAATATTTGCTCTCCCCAATAATTATATATTTTTTTCTTAAATAAAAAAGCAACAAATTATTTAAAGTAGTCACGATCATCAAATAAATTAAAGGACTAATTTGTTTAAAATATATAAATTATACCACGTTTAAATTTTCTCATAAAATCTAATTTTTTTTAACATAAATACATAAATTATTACATATTAATATTAATTATGATTGGTCACATTATGGCCGAATATATCACTCTTACTTTAATGATTCTTTGATTTTTCGACACCACATAAACATCATTACTTGTGTTCTTATTTTTATTGCTCAAGTTTCACCATATGCATATAAGGACTCTATAGACCTTTCAAAAATGTGAAAAACATATATAACATAAAATAGTTATTGATAAGTAAATCTTAAATATGATCAAACAATTACCTATAGTATGCGGCTAAAGAAAATAAATGAAATAAAAGAAAAGAAATGTATTTACTGTATATTCATTTAAATGTTAAAAAAAAAGAAAAAAAAAGGACCGATTTAATTATTTTTGTTTTATCCACACCACATAAATATTATTACTTGTATTCCTAGTTTATTTCTTAAATTTTACCATATGTATATGAAGACTCCATAGGTATAATTAGATCATAATTGGACCTTTAAAAAATGTTAAAAACTTGTATAACAAAAAATAATTATTGCTAAGTAAATCTTAAGTATGATCAAATTATTCCCTAAAGTACGTAGCAAGAAATAAAAAAAGAAAAAAAAGGCTTTACTTTGCAAATCTTATTTCGAACATAAGCTTTGAGTCTTTCACCATTCTGTTGTTCTATTACTGTTTGTTGTTAAATTAATTTATTAACTTTTAAATAAATTTAAGAATCGTGTAATCATATTGTAATTTTATTGTTTAGTTTTATTATTTTTTGTAATAAATATGAATGATGTGGAAATTAAAATAAATCCATATCAGTTCCCACACTGAATTCCGACAACTGACTAGATATTCTGGCATTGGAAAATGTTCTACATTCATCACTATTTTAGATTCGTTGGATACCATTATATCAAAATTAAAGTATGTTCTAGATTTGTCAATTGACCAAAACTTAGAGTGAAAAATGGTCTTTCGATCCCCTTAATTTTTTTAGTTAGAGTTTAGTTTTCCAATAAATTTAATTTTTTCTGGTAATATTTTTACAAGCTTCTTTATTTTTCACGTCATCCGTGAGCATATTAACAGTGCCCACAGTAAGCATCGGAGCATTTCTCGTATAGTAATACTATAAAAACTAACAAAAATAATCATAAATTTAATCAACTAATCATAGTAAGACTTTTTTTTTTTTGGCAGGTGGAGATAGACAACGGCATAGTTAAAATCACATTAATGAATCCAGCCGGGTTGATCACAAGCCTCGGATACAAAGGAGTCAACAATATTCTTGAGTATCGCAATAAAGAAGGAAGAAGAGGGTGAGTATATGTATATATAAATTCAACATAATAATCTTGAAACAATCCATGGATTTTTTTTTTAATTAACTAGCTCAATTAGATTTTGACTGATTTGAGTTAATGTTACAATAATGCAGTTACTGGGACATTGTGTGGAGTAGGCCAGATCGCAGCGGCAGCCATTTCGATACGTATAATTACTATAACGATCTTAACAAGTTAATTTGAATATATTTGCCAAATAAATGAACAAAATTGACTGTCTCCTTCTTCTCTGTTATGCATGCAGGCTCTACTGCACGAGGTTCAGAGTAATAGCAGAGAGCGATGATCAAGTTGAAGTTTCATTCACAAAGACATGGCATAGCTCCCTTGACAACGAAGCGCCTCTCAATATCGACAAACGGTACATCGTCCTCCGTGGATCTTCGGGTTTCTACTCGTATGCTGTCTTCGAGCACATGGAAGGATGGCCCGATCTCAACATAGACGAAGCACGGATCGCCTTCAAGCTTCACCAAGACATGTATGTAGTCTACACATGTCTACCTTCATCAAATACACAATTAAATTCACAAATTTATATGCATCTATTTAGGTTCCATTACATGGTAATATCGGACGACAAGCAGAGGATAATGCCATCGGAGAGGGACAGGGAAGTAGGGTCTACACTTGACTACAAGGAAGCCGTTCGTCTAATAAATCCTACCAACCCACAACTCAAAGGGGAGGTATGATAATCTTGAATTAATTTTTTAATTCATCAAATTAAAAAAACATAAACAGTACTTAAACTTAGAGTGTATACATAATTAGGTGGATGACAAGTATCAGTACTCGTGCGATAACAAGGACAACCACGTGCACGGATGGATCAGCTTCGACCCGAGCATCGGGTTCTGGGTGATAACTCCCAGTGACGAGTTCCGGGCTGGTGGCCCTGTCAAACAGGATCTCACTTCACATACTGCCACTACTTCCTTAGCTGTCAGTCAATTTCTTTAATTGATCCAACATTTTTCTTGTGGTGAACAATCTGTTATATATTGTTATATATGGACTAATGCACATTTATTTTTTCGCGAATGTAACAGACGTTTTTCAGCGGACATTATGCTGGTGTGAACTATGGAGTTCGGCTTCGCAACGGTGAGCACTGGAAGAAGGTGTTTGGCCCTGTTTTCATCTACCTCAACTCGGGCAACGATCGAAGAGCAATCTGGGAAGATGCTAAGAGACAGGTGATTGATTTTTCTTGCGACTTTAATATGATCAGACCTTGAAATGCACTTGGAAACTTTTTTTTTAAAACAATTTAACATGAAATTTAAAGGGCGCACCACGGAAGACTCGAACCTGAAACCTTTGGTCCCAAACATAAACATTTTTCATTACAGTTGTTGTACTTTCTATAATATCCCAGACAGCAGAAGAGACCAAGAAATGGCCATACGATTTCCCATTGTCGCAAGACTATCCCCATTTGGATCAACGAGGTGGAATTACTGGCCGACTGCTAGTACACGAGAGGTACACCACCAACAACAGAGAAATCAGAGAAGCAAAATCTGCATATGTTGGATTGGCTCCACCTGGAAATGCTGGATCCTGGCAAGAAAACTCTAAGGTTTGGAAACAAATTTCAAAAGTTAGTTGTTAAGTTCTCCTCTGAATTTATGTATGGTCGATTTTGTCAGGGCTATCAATTTTGGACACGAACCGATGAAAGGGGACACTTCAGTATCGCAGGTGTTAGAGCAGGCACGTACAGCTTGTACGCTTACGTGCCAGGCATCATCGGAGACTACAAACACCAAGCTGACATTATAATCCAGCCAGGTCTGTTTTCTGCTTTTGCAGTACTTTTCAAAAGATCTTTAATTTGACCGGATGAGTACTTGTCTCCATATTTTCTTTCAGGAAACGAAGTTGAAATAGGTGATGTCGTGTATAGCCCCCTGAGAAATGGTCCAACAATGTGGGAAATTGGGATCCCTGATCGTACTGCAGCTGAATTCTACATACCTGATCCTGCCCCCGGCCTTGTAAACAAATTATTCATCAACCACACAGAAAAGTGAACTACACCTACATATCTTGATTTTTCTATTACTTAGAAGGAAAACGTTTTAGAAAACTGATCAACTGCCAAATTCTTGATTTTGACAACAAAATTCATAATAGAGTGAAACTCTATCTCACGAAAAAAGTTCTTGCATTTTGACAGGTATAGGCAATACGGTTTGTGGAGTAGATACACGGACTTATATCCCGATCAAGATTTGGTCTACACTGTCGGAGTCAGCAATTACCGTAAAGACTGGTTTTTTGCCCATGTAACCAGGTACACTCATAAAGTTGACTGTCTTTTTATCTCACAAAAAAACAGTCAACTATCATTTTATAAATAAAATGGAGGAAGTAATATTTATGCATGACAAGCTTATGTAATGAAAGTTTCTAGCAAATCAACAATGGTAAGTGCATTTTTCAGGCATGTGAACAGGAACTACGTACCGACAACATGGCGAATTGTATTCGACACAAGGAATGTGGTGAGGAGAGGGACTTATACGCTTCGACTAGCGTTGGCATCTGCTAGCTTTGCAGAAATCCAAGTATGGATCAACAACGGGAACCGGGGTTCGCCTCGTTTCTCAACTGGAAGAATAGGAAGGGACAATGCGATTGCTAGGCATGGCATTCACGGGCTCTACAGATTGTACAGTGTGAATATATCAGGATATGAATTGGTGGAAGGAAGAAACACAATATATCTAAGGCAAGGACGAGGCATGAATCCGTTTATAGGCGTTCTTTATGATTACATTCGCCTCGAAGCCCCCACGCCTCATACTTAGAATTAGATGTGCAAACACTTGCAATAGTGTTTTCATGTTCGTTGTGTCTATATTAGTTGATTTAAGTTTATATTCTTTTCATTCATGTATTATAAATTTCCATGCATTATTTCTACAGGAATAGTGAATTTTTTTTGCTTAGGAGTATTTCATTTCATAGGCTTTTGCTCTCTTCATACAAGGAAAGAAGAGCTTTTAATTTTCTTTTTCCTTTTTGTTTAAGATATTATGGGAGACTATTATACATGCCTTTTAGTAATTGCATGAG
Source organism: Mentha longifolia (assembly GCA_001642375.2). Taxonomy (NCBI): domain Eukaryota; kingdom Viridiplantae; phylum Streptophyta; class Magnoliopsida; order Lamiales; family Lamiaceae; genus Mentha; species Mentha longifolia. Next base: position 11,426,687 of record CM038111.1, on the reverse strand, counting down.
TGGTTGAGTAGTTTCATGGCTCTCTCTCTCCCCGTTATTATTATGCATAAAATTTGCGAATTTTCAATGTGCGATGACTTTAATCCCCTTTTTGAAAATTTATGTCGAAATTAAACAGAATATAATCGAGATCGTAGAAGGGGATAATGAAACAGATTCAACACGTTTATTTCTTGAACGGTATTGTATTTATCCAAAAATGAAAAGTGCTATTTTCATTTTGAATATAACATGATAATCGCACACCTTCACTAAAGTTTACTTTCAGTTGGTATGACTTCCTCTTTGGACTGTCCCAAATATCTTGGTCCATTTCAATTTTTAGAAATAATTAATGCCTCATTAGGCCTAAGTAATGAAGCCCAAATCCAAAACTAATTAATTACCCTCATCTTAATTCATTCGGCTCTCATTTCTCTCAAACTACTCCCTCTCTCCGCTTCCTGATTTCTCCCTCCGCCTCCCTCTCGACACCGTGGCATCTCGACATCTCTCTCCTGATACGGCCACCTCCTCCCCCAAATTTATTTATCTTAAATATAAATAAAAACTAGAATGTTTACCCGAGCGATGCTCGGAAGTAATAACATTCAAAATTCTATAGTTTTGACGTGTCATATAAATATTTTGCTCACCTATTTTGTGGACTAAAAAAGAAAAAAATATTCACATTTTATGGACGGAGAGAATATTAATTTTGAAAGATAATATTAAATGTTTTTTTTTGTAATTGTTATTGTTGACGTTGGTTGGTATACTTCTCTTTTTTATTTTTATTCTTAAATTGCTATTTCATAATTTTTTTATGCATTTGATTTATTAATGAAACTTATTTATTTATTTTTTTTGTTAGTATTAATGAAACTTATAATATTTTTGAAAATTTATAACCTCACAAGTTTCTCAAATTAACAAATTTCTGCATTATAATTCCACTTTAAGCACCAACAACCAAATGCTATAAAAACCTACTCACATACACTCTTATAAGATTTAACAAAGCAAACTGAGATGTATGTTTTTGGTAGCGAATTATGTAGTTGATACATTATGTAGTTAATACATTTAACCACATAATTTTTAAATTTAACTACTGATGAATATCCCATACTTAAATTTTGTAAGTATTTCACAAAATAAAAATATTACCATCTGGAACTCTTAGGTATATATGAACAAAGCAGAAATCAAACTTTTCAAAAAAAAAAAAGAAGACATAATTAAAAGGAAGCATCTTTTGCACCTTAATTCCATAAAAAATATTATTCAAAGCAAATACGAAAATGCATATATTTTAGAATATTGGCCTGTGTGATACACTTCATTAAAATTTTATTATTAGGTTGCAAATCAAATATTGTAGACCTGTTATATAAAATATAAAGGGTAAATACCCACAAGTAGCCATTCTCATAAGATAAAAGTCTTTTTTAGCCACCAATAAGTAAATGGTCTAATTCTAGCCATTTTTCAAATTTCATGACATTTATGCCCTTATGGTGCATTTAGTTGCTTGTACGAATTCACGGTTACTCGTGCTCATATGCACGATCAATCCTCATTTTGCTCGTGTTCGTGCACACGAACACGAAGAAAACGAGCATGTTCGTGCACACGAACATGAACACGAGCATGTTCGTGCACACGAACACGAACACGAGCATGTTCGTGCAACCGTAAAAAAGAAGAGTACTACAATATGAGATATTAAAATACCAGAGATGTGCACTCTTCACCGGCAAACTCTCTAATTTCAGCGGCAGCAGCGCCCCTCGACACCACCCCCATCCCGCAGCTCAGCTCAACCTGCCCCGCTGACGGAGACGGCAACAACACGGTGGCGCTCGACACCAGATTTAGAGACTTGTTCAACATTACTTCCCCAATCTCTTCAAGAAGAGAAGAATTCTGTAATCCAATCAAGTGCTCATTTCTGACAATATGGCGGTGACCTCTGGAAGGGGATCGGAGAAGAGAGACAAAGAGGCGGAAGCGGTGGCAGCGATCGGTGACGGCGGTGATTTGAAAGTGGTGGAGGAAGGCGAAAAGAGAGGAGAGAGAGAGATGGAATCTGTGACATGGGGGTGGAGGGTTAGGGTTTTATTTCTTTCTCTTTTTTTAATTGAATTTCATTTAAGGGTATAAAAGTCTTTATACACGAAAAATGACTATTCTTTTATTGTTGGCTAAAAAAGACTTTTCTCTTATAGAAATGACTATTTTAGGGTTTGCCTCAAATATAAAATGGGCCAAATTATGAGAGTTCAACTACCACAATTTCTTATCTTTTGCTCACAAAAAATAAAACTGTGTTTAAGCAATTAATATGAAGACGAAATAAAACTGTTGTTCTTGATATGAATCGTGTATGTCTTATGGCACTAACAATTTGTTGGAATAATTAATTACTTTGGTAATTAATATAATTAATTAAATAAAAAAAATTAAATGGATATAATGCCCAAAAGGTGTTTGTTTACCAAAAGACTTCAATTCATCCAAAAGGTACATGTTTGCCAAAAGACTCTAATTCATAAAAAATGTGTCTATTCAGCGAAAAGCCTCAATTTAACCTACAGTCACGTTCATTCAAGGGAATCCTAGGATACTATGAATACCCCCCTCATGATGGTGATCAAACACACTAGAATTAACCAAGATCATTAATTTTCTCATCTCATTCTAGATCTAGTTTTCATACTCAAGTCCTGAGTATTCAGTAGTTCGCCCGGAGTTTGAGTTCCTAGTACAAGGCCTTGTACTCATAGAAAAACCGTTGTATCTTGGGGACATTTGCCATTCAACCAGTGTGTACTGTGCGGGACAATTTTGTCTTACGGAGAGAGAGTATAACTCTCGCCTTGGTTTCTGCATAATCATCGGAGTTCTGTCCATTGTCTACATCCATCAATAACAATAGTAAGACAAAATTCTTGTAGAAGATGGCGTCGTCAAGCAGCAACGTTCATGCTCCTGCCCTTGCCAAGAAACCCGAGAAATTTTCAGATTCTGATTTCAAATGCTTGCCTTTTCAAACTTAATGCTATTAATGTACTTTGTGATGATAAAATAAACGACAAAGTTGCTTACTTGGTTAAGTCTCCTAATTATGGCATGATAGATTAGGACATGTAAATCTAAACACACTACGTTGTTTAGTAAATTTAGATTTATTGCCAAAATTGACTTTCGATTAACACAAAAAGTGTGAAATTTGTGTTGAAACATAAATGGCAAAATCTCCTTTCCATTCAGTGGAAAGATCATCGAAACCTCTTGAATTGATTCACACCGATCTATGTGATTTAAAACTCGTGCAAACAAGAGGTGGAAAGAATTATTTTATAACTTTTACTGACAATTGCACAAGATTTTGTTATGTGTATCTTTTGAGAAGCAAAGACGAAGCATTCGAAGCTTTCAAAACTTACAAAAAATGAAGTTGAAAATCAACTCAATGCCATGATCAAGGTGGTGAATATGTTGCACCCTTTGAAGATTTTTGTCGTGAAAACAGCATCATTCATCAAACGATTGCACCTTATTCTCCACAATCAAATGGTATTGCGGAAAGAAAGAATAAAACATTAAAAGAAATAATGAATGCTATGTTGATAAGCTCCGGCCTATCACATAACATGTGGAGGAAAGCTATTCTTTCGGCTAATAAAATCTTGAATAAATTACCCCAAAAGAAACAAGACAAACTCTATATGAATTATGGAGAGGAAGAAAACCGTCGTATAAATACACAAAAGTGTGGGGGTGCTTAACAAACGTTGAAGTGCCAAAACTCAAACAAGTAAAAATAGGACCAAAAACTGTTGATTGTAATTTCATAGGATATGCAAACAATAGTAGTGCTTACTGATTATTGGTACACAAATTGACAAGAGTGTTGAGATACTTAAAGCATACTAGCACTCATGGTATACACTATTCGAGATATCCCGCGGTTTTGGAAGGATATTGTGATGTCAATTGAATATCCGATATGAAAGACTCTAAATCCACAAGTGATTTTGTATTTACCATTGGTGTAGGAGCAATATCATGGAAATCTTTTAAGCAAACATGTATAGCCCGATCTACAATGGAATCGGAATTCATTGCTTTAGACAAAGCTGGTGAAGAAGCAGAATGGTTAAGAAACTTCTTAGAAGATATTCCATGTTGGGAAAAACCTTTGTCCTCCAGTTATAATACATTGTGATAGCATGGCTGCTATAGGGAGAGCAAAAAATATTATGTATAACGGTAAATCTCGACACATTCATCAAAGACATAATACCGTTAGACAATTGATCACTACATGAATAATGTGTATTGACTATGTAAAGTCAAAAGACAATATAGCGGATCCGTTCACTAAATGTATTAAACGTGATCAGTTGTATAATGCAGTAAGGGGAATGAGATTAAAATCCATACGTTAAGAACTTTCATAATGGTAACTCAACCATGATGACTGGAGATCTCAAGAACATGGTTCAATGAGACAACTAAATTGTGGAAGTTCAAGTTGAGCACTTGAAACTTTCAAAAATCCATTCTCGTAGCTGCACAAGTGCAAAGCCTGCAGCTTGTGGTAAAGGTAAACCTTTTAAGGTTTTTAATAATTCCTATAGCCTTTATAGGTGGAGTGGCAAGATACTCTTTATAGGAGATCACCTATATAAGTGAAGAAATGAGGCCGCTTCAAAAATTAATAACACTTATGAATCCAAGAAATGGTCCAAGGCCAAAATGGACACAACGTGAGAACGAAAGATATTATTGTGTGTATGTTGTTGACTAGGTTTACACAAAAGTTGACCGGTTCAAGACATCGTGTTCACCGAGCAACGAGTAAATCCGATGGCATTACGCTAAGGAAGGTTCAAAGCTAACTACTACCTATCCTGATGTGATAATAGGTCGTCGGGACTTAGTTTTGCATTTTGCATTAATCATCATTCATGTAGGGGATTGTTGGAATAATTAATTACTTGTATACTTGGTAATTAATATAATTAATTAAATAAAAAATTGAATGGATAATTAATACCCAAAAGGTGCATGTTCACCAAAAGACTCCAATTCATCCAAAAGGTGCATGTTTGCCAAAAGACTCTAATTCATCCAAAAGTTGTCTATAACACATTTGTATGACTTCAATCACCATAGATAATTTTAAATCTTGGAAAAAATCAGATAATATAGGAAAAAATATATATATTATGCTTCATTGATTATATATCTCTTTGGTTAATTTAAACAAAACGTTGAATTTGAAATCTCTACACAAATCCATACCAATAAACACTCACAGATGCGTAATCTATGTGATAATTATTTGATCCAAAATGAAGCCTTAAAATAATGAAGTATTATAATTTATACAATATAAAGGATAAAAGAAACAGAACTTAACTTTAATTCTTCTCCACCATATATACCTTTTCCTCCATTTTTAGTTTTCCATAGATAATTATATAAAAAAATTGCATCTGAATAAGAATCTCCTACATCTTCTTCGTAACTTTTTATTTTTTTTATTTTTAAAAACAAGCATTATTAATTAATATAGAGTTTTCTTAATATCCATGTACATACTTAGAAATTTGTTTCCAATTATTTCAAAAATTAAAACTCAAATGGCCGACAAAAATGGTAGGAATATTGTGATAGAGTATGAGTTTACAATGGGAAGTGGTCGGAGACACCAACACAATTCACTACAATCTTGATGTTTCATATGTCGCTTAAAATTTGATTCTATACATATTTATTTTAGACTAGCATTGAGAACGTGCGTTGCACGTGTGACTTCCCTTTTAGTTTATATTTTAATCAGTATAACAAGTTTTCTCGTTATTGACCATGCATATGCATGTTATTGAGACTTTATTAATAGTAGAATACATTTTAAATTCGAAAATTGTTTGAAAGTGATTATGTGTTTAATCAATATTTGCTAATAAAAAAATAAATTCTAACATCGATATTTTTTTTAATTATTAATTTTAAATATATATATATAGATTGTGAAAAATTAACTCATCTAATAAAACTAAAAATTCCACTAAAAAATCGCCGCCTTTCTTTTTTGACTAACCAATCATCATAATCAATAAAAAAAATCAAACTAAAGATTAAAGTACTAATTATTGAATTAAATAAAGAAAAGCATTAAATCAAACATCCAATTGTAAACTGATTAAATTATCCTAATTTTTTGTTTTGTCTTTGTTGATCTTCTCGATTGGAGAACATTTGTTCTTCTTTTGCATTACACAAATAAGCTTGACCAATGGATGATCATCATCACTTGGAATCTAGATGCATTCGTCAATCTTCATTTTGCGATTCTTCTTTTTTCTTATCTTGCATTTCAACTTTAATAGGTAACATTGTGTTTTTTTTTTTTTCCCTTTCTTCCACATTTAGGCTTTTCACTTGGTTTTTGCGTTTGCACCTTTACATTTGGATTTAAATCTTCAATTGATGCAGTGATTGATTTATCCATCATGTCCATCTTTTCGAGTTTCCTCTATTATCAATGTTTGTAGATTCCCCCTATCATCAATGTGAGTAGCATGGCAGTTATAAAGCATTTTACTGTCATTGCTTGTGTGATGAGTCATCTATAGTATGTTGAATTATTTTTGCATGTAGATTCAATAATTTCAACTATCGAAATATTATTTGAATAAACACATGATTTGCCCTAGAATTATTCATACACAAACTTATTTATTTACACGTATGTTCCTTATATTAGTATCTCTCTTGCAATTTGACTATAACAATACATACATATATATATATATATATAAATTTTTTATTATAACTTTATATTTATATTCTTATGCTCTCAATTTTTTAGATATGATGTGTTTTAAATAATATACGATTACTATATGTTTATGATCCAAATTAAAGATTAGTATGTCTTTGAGTATGTTTACGATTTTAGATTGAACGTGCTACTATATATAATTATCTTGTAATAATTAATAATATAATTATACATTAATCTTCATAATCATCCAATAGAATTTGTGACGTATGATTCATTTGTATCTATTCAGAACACTTTAAACTTAATACATGAAAGAATGAAATTTAATGATACAATTAGTACGCTTCATTCATATTTTTATTTTAAAATTGTTATAATACTTTATATTATCAATAATCATTAGCTATATAGTGGGATACTTTTTCCTCCAAAAACTATATATTTTGTATTCTTGAGTATATTTGATAAATACCCCGTAGTAATTATGAAATTCAATATGATTATATATTAATTCTTGTTGATAATAAATATTTAATAATATAACTAAAAATAAAATATATGTATGTCTAAAGCTAGCAAGAAAAAAATACATTTAAGTTAAGATATCTTCGAAGTTTATACTTTAACTAATTGATTACACAAAAACCTAAATTTTCCGATCACACTCTATGCCACACAGATCATATTTGTTCTCTTAGATTAGAAGTTCACATTTCTGAATCGGAAGCTAAAATAACATTGAACTTACATTTTGAATGTATTAATTACATTAATTGGAGTTTGGTCCCACTTAAAGTGAATAAATATATGACCGAAATGATTGTTTTATGTGTGATCTATTTTTGGAGGTGTAGTTCATATGGTGATGCTTGCTATTTCTATGTGTGATCTATTTTAAAAATAGAATGTGTCTATTTTTTTTGTAACGGACGAAAAATAGAAAATGTGTCAATTTATCATGGACTGAGTTAGTATATTAACTGGGTTAGTATATTAACTTAAACTAAATTTTTATACTTTAAGCTTTTTTAACTTAAGCTTTTTTTATACTTTATAAATAGTGGTAATGCATATATATATATATATATATATATATATATATATATATATATAATAATATTTCACATCCTCCATCTCATAATAAGACTACTTACAACTCTTAGCTACGCATGTTTTAATAAAATGTTAGGTAGTGACGTAGTGTATTTTTATAGTAAATAAGTTTAGATGATGGAGAGTAAAGAGAAAATGATTTGTAACGGATTATAATGTTCAAAAATAGAAAGTGCATACTTTTCCGAATATCCAAAACGGAACTTTGTGTGTAGTCTTATAGGACGGAGGGAGTATTATAACTCTTAAATAACAAAGGCACCAGAATATTAATAATCTTATCAACTTTTAGTTTTTCAAATATAGAATAGTTAGTAACTTAGCTCAACGGCTAATACAAGCAAATATATAATTTGTGAGAATTTATCCTAAATTTACTAAGCATGGGTTTTGGTAATCAATATCGTAATTACGATTTCTCTAACTTTGATTAAATAGATTTCACAGCTCGTCATATAAAATCATTATTCAAACTTGTATCCATAATACATATAACTCAAATAAATAATAAATAAATTAAGGTAAAGAATAAATTAAGCAAAAACAAGATAATTTAAAAAAATATATACTCCCTCCGTCCCACTTCATTAGTCCCTTTGTTAAATATATATATATGTGAGGTATAAAATAATAAAATGAGACTAATGAAATGAGACACACAGAGTATATTTCTAAAAAAGATCACAACTTCTTTTTTTTTTTTTTTTGGCTAAACTTAATATTGGGGGAATGAAGGGGTACTCATTATTCTCACTATATATACTTACCATAAAAATTTGTTAAATTAAACAAAAATGATAAACAAGATACGAGTAAATTTATTTTCTAAGGATTGATTAAATAGTTTATACAAAATAATTTAAGTAAAAATAAGGCAATTATAAGAAAGAAAAATCTTAGAAAAGGAAAAAATTATGTTTACGCTTTTTTTTTTCATAAGAAAAAAAATTATGTTTATGCTTCTTCTTTTTTCTTCACTAAATTAAATTAAATGTTGTGGGAGCATGGATCTAATATTATGTATGTAAGACATTAAATTAAACTAAAATGATATAGAAGGAAAATTTATTTTCTAATGATTTATTCTATAGTTCATAGATATACTTACTATGTATGTATCACATTGCATTTATTACTCTTAAATTAATTATATAATGAGGGCATAATAGACAATCTACATTAAGTACTCAATGTTCTTTTTATATAAGTATAGATAATAATAATAAATACTCGTAGAAGAAAAAGCATGAATAGAAAAAGAACTCGTAAAATTTCAGGAAAAAAAGAGAAGAAAATATATTGATAAAGACGAACAGAGCATGCATTCAGGGGCGGATTTAGGACGTCATAGTGGGGTGGGCTAAAAAGTAAACTTTATACATGTCAAAAAATATTTCGATGTTTACATAAGATGCGCCTTGCTCCTTCAATGAATAAAATTCATCAATAATCGAGTCTATATCTATATCTTTAACAAAATCTTTTTCAATATAAAGCATTAGTGAATCTTCAAGTAATTCATCTCCATCTTGTTACGGAGTGCCGTTTTCACAAGCTTCATCGCAGAAAATGCCCGTTCAGTTGTAGCAGTGGAAACAGGCAGCGTCAAGATTAGATGAATCAGTCTAGTTAACATAACGTAGACTTTCGACCTTCCGCTCTTATTTAATAGTTGGCTCAACTCAACAAGAGTGGAAACTTGAAACTCTGGCATAATTACCACATCATGCTTATAATGTCTCAACTCATACTCCAACGAAATAATATCTTGATCAGTGAAATCTTCAGGATAGAACTTCCTCGCAAGCTTGCAAATATCATCACCGTTGAATGATTTGAAAGAATCTTTAGGATCTAAAGCCACACTGAGAGAAAGCAACTCAACAGACACATCATTAAATCGTGTATTCAACTCCATCGAGATGTAATCTATTACTACATTGAAAACATCAAAATGATAATGATGTTCCATTGTAGTTTGCCCACTATAACGACCAACCTTGTATGGAGAATCCAAATTGAGGACATTAATACCATTCTTCAAGCAAAAAATCTTGATTTCTTCAATAAATTCTTCCCAACCACAATCTCTTAATTCTTGAAGAATAGCTTTAGTGCTAGAGATAAATGCAATAGCAGCCAAAATATCTTGATTTTTTTTCTGAAGAATTTGACAAAGAGAATCTGTAACTCTCATGACTCTATGCACCAGGTGCAAAGTGAACACAAATTCAAAGCTTGCCAATTTTTTGTAAGCCCCTTGAACTTCGCCTTTGGATCTTCCTTGAGAGTGTTCTATGAGACATTCAAACACTTTGCAAGTTGCACCATACATTCCTATCAAACTCTTCACAGAATTGTAGTGAGAACTCCAACGAGTAGCCCCAGCTCATTGCAAATTACCAAGTTGATTGGCACCACTCCCAGAACCAATCTCCTCTGTAGCCAGTAAACTTTGAATTTCCTGTCTTTGAGCAGCGTGAAACATAGAGACACGTTTTGGTGAAGAAGTTATGATATTAACAAATTTATCCAAGTGAGAAATGAAATCCAAAACAACATCAGTATCCTTAGCTGCAGAAACTAATGCCAATTGTAAGCGATGCGCAAAACAATGAACATAATAGGCATAAGGACAATCTCTAAGAAATAATGCGTGAAGTCCGTTCCATGTACCACGCATATTACTAGCACCATCATACCCTTGTCCTCTCATTTTCTCAACCTGTAGATCATGAGCAGAAAGAACACCACATATCTCCTTTTTCAAATTAAGTGAAGTAGTATCACTAACACTTTTAATTGCAAAGAAACGTTCAGTCAAAATTCCTTGATCATTCACAAACCTCAAGATAATGACCATTTGTTCTTGTTTGGAGCTATCTTGTGCTTCATCAACAAGAATACAAAAGTATTTATCTCCAACTTCTTCACGAATCATTCGACGTACTCTGTTAGCCATGATATTCAAAATCTATTTTTGAATGTCCGGAGCAATGTATTTGGCCTTTTTTGGAGCATTATCAAGAACAGCTTCCTTAACTTCCATATTCATATCTGCAAAAGCCTTTATTAACTCAATAAAATTCCCTCGATTAGATGACGATGAAGACTCATCGTGACCTCGATAAGCGCAACCTTGAACTGAAAGCCATCGAAGACTTGTGATTGATGTCTTTAAGCAAAGACGATTTCTCTTCTTTTCAACATTTGTCTGAGCATGCATAACTTTGTCTATATGCCCAGAGGGTCTCATCAAATCTTCTGCTCGTCTTAAACACATAGTGTGGGGTGATGTAGCTGCAGAACCGACATGAGTGAGAAATACACATTTACTTCCTTGATTCACTCTTTTCCAATTGTTAAATCCTTCCTTGACCAATGCAGAAGAATTAGGCATATTAACATCACTAATGAAAAGAAAGCAATAGAAACAATATGCCTTATTAGTGGAAAGCGAATACTCCAACCAATGAAACTTGTCAAACCAACTCTTCTGAAAACTACGATTTTGAGCTACAAACTTTGTAACAGGATAAGCTTCCAATTTCGGTTGATAAGGCCCAACGTTTAAATACGCGCGTCTTATCTCATCTCGTGCATTAACAGAATATTCTGATAATGGCTTTCTTTTACCCGGATCACGCTCAATACAAGTACCCGATTGCAAATTTGAAATTGATAGATTTTGCTCTATAGGCGAGGGAAAAGATTGATTGGGTTGATTTTGAGTGGCTGTAGATGAAGGTTGAGAGTTGTCTTCACTATTTTGACGATCACGCTTTTTAAAGAAAGACGAAATAAGTCCATTTCCCTTCTTTGAAGAATGCTGGTGCTCCATTTATATTAATGAAATAATGCTCCTGACAATAAAATAAATTAATTATCAAAAAAACACATCAAGAAAGAAACAAAATTTGAATTGTATATCATAAGTAAATAAGCAAATATGTTAATCAAGTGCTTCATAGTACGTCAGTACCATTAAATATTTATGCTAGAATCCTTCTTTTGCTTAGCTACTTATCTTCCTAAAAAAAAATTGTGCTAATTTAGCTTTCGTAATCTTCAGCTAAATAGTAAGATTGATAAACAAGTAAGAAATCACCCAAAGAAAATGCAAAATAGGCCAATTTTCGTTCAGGCATTTCAACAAACAGATGGAGAGTGTTTTTCTTCTAGATCAGCAAAATTCTGTTTGCAGGCCTTCTTGTTCAGTAATTTCATAGATTAGTGTAGCAAACATGTTATTTAGCAGCATCTTAATTCTTAGTGAGTGTAAAACATAAAAGAAACTGAAAAATTCTAATTAAAATAAGAAGGCTTGAATCAAAACCCTATATAACATAATTTTAAATTCATCAAGTGGGAAAATAAAATAATCAAACTTTTCACAAATTAATAGATTATATATATCAAATTATACTTTTTGGTTGTTTGCTCACCCCAAGGATATGCTTCACAGCTTCAGCGAGAAATTGAGAGGAACTAGACTACTAGAGACAAATGTTGACGACGGATGACGAGGCTGAATCTAAAGACCATCGAAATATAAGCAAAATAAATTAATGTGATAGTTATTGGGCTTTTTTGCTAGTTCTAAATTGATCTTTCTATTTTGTTAAATGTTTGGGCTGGGCTAAAGTATATTTTACTATGCTAATATATATAGATAAACATAAAAATTTTGGGCTTGCACTGGGCTTCAGCCCAGTCAAGCCCATGAGAATGTCCGTCTCTGCATGCATTAGATATGATGTTTTCAGAACAAAGAACCAGATAATAACTGTTGAGACGCAACGACATGCATGATCATCGGGCTACACACATAAAATAAATTAAAAACTTTAAAATAAATAATTGTGCCAACAAAAAATTAAGAAACCATGAAAAATAACCGCTGATATGCTAGAAAGTGATAAACGAGAGAGAAGATTTTATTTTATTCAATCTAGTAACTACTTTTTACAGATCTACAGTTCCAGTATATATATGAAGAAGAAGAAAGAACCCAGCTAAGATCCAGCTACAACTCACGTGCACAACACATGACTACAACCGCCTTTCTTATCCTAATCACCTAACTCACTACTTTCTTGCTGAGCTGGCACCTATTACACCAATACACCCCGCCATAGCCGGGGGCTTCATGCATACAAAGCTTGCGTCGTAGGAACTCAAACCTATCAGTTGTTAATGGTTTAGTAAAGATATCAGCAACTTGCTCCTGCCCAGATACAGACCCAACATTGATGAATCTAGCAGCAACCTTTTCACGAGTGAAATGGACATCGACCTCTATGTGCTTCGTACGAGCATGAAATACTGGATTAGAGGATAGAGCTACAACACTACTATTATCACACCACACTTGATGAGGAGAAGAAACCGGTACCCCCCAACTCTAGACACAGATGATGCAGCCACACTACCTTAGCAGTAACATTAGCTAATGCCCGATACTCAGACTCAACACTACTTCTTGAAACCACATCTTGCTTCTTGGAGCTCCATACCACAAGATTAGACCCAAAATAGACACAGTGGCCTCCTGTAGAACGTCTCCCATCAACACAACCAGCCCAGTCTGCATCAGAGAAAGCTTCAATGCAGGAAGATGATGAGGATATAAACTGCAATGCCAGAGAATCAGTCCCTTTTAAGTATCTTAGCAGTCTCTTACAACTAGCCCAATGCTCTTCAAAAGGAGACTGCAAATACTGACTCAACTTGTTAACTGAGTAAGCAATATCAGGTCTTGTAAGAGTAAGATACTGCAGTGCTCCAACTGTGCTTCTATACAACCTAGGATTAGTGAAAAGCTTCCCTTCATACTGAGATAACTTTGTATTAACAGCCATTGGTGTTGAGCAAGGCTTGCAGTCAAGCATATTTGTCTTTTCTAAAAGTTCATGAATATATTTCCTTTGACAAAGCCTGAATTCAGAGTTAGAGCACTCTGCCTCTATTCCCAAGAAGTAGCTGACCTGGCCTAAATGTTTCAGCTTTAACTCTTGTTGAACCATACTAATAACATCCAATACAACACTCTTATCATCTCCTGTAACTAGAATATCATCCACATATATGAGAATAAACAATAGACCAGTAGAAGAATTCTTGTGAAACAATGAAAAATCTGAAGAGCATCTCTGAAATCCCAAGTTTAGAATAGACTTCTTCAATGTATCATACCAAGCCCTGGGAGCTTGTTTCAAGCCATAAAGAGATTTTTCAAGTTTACACACATAATCTGGATGTGCAGCATCTTCGAACCCAAATGGTTGAGCCATATAAATGTTATCTTCAAGAATCCCATTCAGAAATGCATTATTAACATCTAATTGTTGAACACTCCAGTTTCTAGTAGCTGCCAAAGCAAACACAAATCTGATAGTGGTTGTCTTAACCACAGGATTGAAAGTTTCATTATAGTCTATTCCTGCTAATTGCTCAAACCCCCTAGCAACCAACCTTGCTTTCAACTTATCAAGAGATCCATCAGCTCTAGTCTTAACTTTATAAATCCACTTATTGCTTATCACTTTCATGTCTGAAGAATATGGAACTAGAGTCCAGGTCTTGTTATCCATTAGAGCATCAAACTCAGCTCTCATGGCTGCCTTCCAACCAGAATCAGCCAAAGCCTGACTATCTCTAGTAGGTTCCAATGGTAGAGCTGACACAGTATACACCTGTTTGGGCTTGAAAATGCCATGTTTGGACCTAGTAATCATACGATGAGTGTTTTGAATAGGAGTGGAGGTAGAGGAGCTAGACTCAGAGGAGCTAGAAGAACTGGAGGAAGAAAGAAGACTAGGAGAATTGGAAGCTGCTGAATTAAAGGATGGCTGTGAAGAAGAAGAGGAAGGAACAGAAGGAGAGGAAGATGAAGATGGAGAGGAATGAGGAGATACAGGTATTTCTGTAGGTAGAGGAAGAGAAATTATAGGTACAGAAATAGAGGAGGAAGACACAGAAGTATCAGACTTCTGTGATTCAAATAGAGTAGGATATGGGAACTCATGTTCATTAAAATGAACAGTATCTGAAATATAAATCCTCCCAGAAGGATGAAGACATTTGTAACCCTTATGATTTAAACTATAACCCAAGAATATACACTTGGAGGATCTGAATTGCAGTTTATACTGATTATAGGGTCTCAAATATGGATAACAAGTGCAGCCAAATACCTTCAACCTGTGTAATCAGGTTGTTTCTGATAAAGTAAAGAAAAAGGAGACTGAAACTGAAGGACAGAAGAGGGTAATCGATTTATAAGATACACAGCAGTCTGAAAAGCATCCCACTAGAAAGAATAAGGGAGAGAAGCCTGCGGTAACAAAGTTAAACCCATGTCCAAGATGTGTTGATGTTTCCTCTCAGCTCTCCCATTTTGAGCATGAATATGAGGGCAAGAGTGTTGAAAATGTATGCCTTGATCTTGCAGAAAAGACACAAGGGGCCTAAACTCCCCACCCCAATCTGATTGAAAAGCTTTTATAGGGGTAGAAAACTGACACTGGATGAGAGCTATAAATTGTTTAACAATTTTGGGAGCTTCAGACTTTAAGGTTAAAGGATATATCCAAGTAAACCTAGTAAAATCATCAATGAAGGATGTAATACTTGAATCCTTAAGAAGAACAGACATGAGGAGAGCCCCACAAGTCTGTGTGAACAAGATCAAAAGGTTTCTGTGTATGCACAGGTCTAAAAGGATGAGGTATCTAGTGCATTTTACCTATCTTGCAAGCATCACAAAAACTTAATGCAGACTGAGTAAAAGGAATATGAAGAGAAGCACAAACTTTAGCTAACACAGTGTCACTAAGGTGACCAAGAGAATTATGTAATACTTTCAGATCCAATGTTTTACATCCAAGAGAACTAGAAGCAGCCCTGAAGCTAGATACAGAAGTATTACATGTAGAATTACAAGATATACTAGCAGCAGCAGGTTTATTACAGGAAACAGGAATAGAACAGAATCAAGCTGTACTATGATTGCTAGGAACAGAAGTAGACTTTGCTGAAGAACACACAGGAACTGGACTCAAGTTGGAACTTGTAGCTGCAGACTTGAGAGAAAGGCTTGACAAATCGATTTGGTAGAGTCCATTAACCAGTTTACCCCTCAATAGGACCTTCAGACTTTCCTTGTCCTTAACAAGACAACAGTCATTATGGAACTCAATTAGAACATTGTTGTCATGGGTAAACTGTGATATACTTAAAAGATTTTTAGCTATCTTAGGCACATAGAGTATATTATTCAGGAATAGAGAAGTACTAGGAACTGTAGAACTAGAAATCAAAGAATGACCAACAGAGGAGATAGGAATACGATTACCATTTCCCACCATGACAGTTTCAGCACCAACATACTCAGAGCTCAACTGCAGATTGCCAATATCATGTGTGATATGGTTAGTAGCTCCGCTATCAATATACCACGCATGTACATCACATTCCTGAGCTGCATCTGCCACAAACACCTGAGGACTGGAACTTGAAGAAGACTCCCCAGTGAAATGGACATCGAAGCGTTTGAAACACTTGAGTGCAAGATGACCTGCTTTTCCACAGAGTTGATAGATAACAGCCTTAGATCCAGTGGATTTAGGAGGAGGACCACGACTACCACCAGCAGATCCACGAAGAGAGCCACGACCACCACCATAGTAGGCTACATTGACACTTGGATCTATGAGATTAAAGGCATGCTGAGCTATGCGCTGCTCATAAGCTTGAAATGCTAGCTGCGCATCCTGCAGTGTGGGCGAATCACTCCGCTGCATGAAATTCACCACCAGCGCCTCATATTCCACAACAAAACCAGCTAGAATATACATCATCAGTAACCACCTGACCAGCAGCAGCCAGCTGATCGGCAATGGAGCGCATCTTCATAAAATATTCCTCAACTGATGCAGATAGCTTCCTCGTAGTCTGGAGACTCATGCGAAGCTGCATAATCCTAGCTTTTGACTGAGAGAAGGAGAGACGTTCCAGCATAGACCAAACCTCGCGCGCTGTATTGCATCGGACGACATGTCCGAGCATAGATTCACCAATAGATGCGAGCATCCAGCTCATCAGAAATTGATCTCGGCGAATCCATATCGCATAATCTGGATTCTGACGTGGTGGCGCACCAGATGGAGAATGGAGGATTGGCGTCGGAGGCATCGCCGTCGGAGAAATGAACTCTTCAAAGCCATGAGCACGAATAGTCGGCAACACAAGCGCACGCCAGTAAGCATAGTTGGTGCGGTCAAGTTTAAGAAGAATTGGGTGAAATTGAGGAAGAGACGGAACGGCGGAAGCAGAATTCGAACGAGAATCCATGGAAAATCAACAAAGTAATTGGAGAAATCAAAAAAAAATCCGATCTAGTGCGATAGAAACGCAGTCGGCGATAGAAATGCCCTAATTCCTAGATCGAGAACCTGAGCTCTGATACCATGCTAGAAAGTGATAAACGAGAGAGAAGATTTCATTAAATTATTCTCTTGATAATCATTAAATTAGTGGTTCTGAATCTTTTGTATATTTCGAAACATATCCATTTTGCTACTATTGTGTGAATTCAAAAATAAAAAATTAATCATTGAAATCAAATTAAAATATTTGGAATTAACATATAAGAAGGAATAACAAATTTAACAACAATGCATCACACATGTCAATTAATTTCGAAGTAATATTTATAGAAAATATAAAATCGAAACATAATGAATTTAAGGAATCTAATCAATGAAAAATCGATCGGTGAAAAAATACGAAGGACTAAAACTTAATACAAATAGGTGAAATTTCGATGAACAAACAGCCCATACAATTGATGTGAGGATATTATTCAAAAGAATTCGTCGATCAAATTCTTCAATAGGTTATGGAGCAGTAATGGTTCATCAAAGCCTCTTATGCATACTCATTAAAGATGGTGGAGCGAATTCGTAGTTGCGAAACAAATTAATCTCAAATATTGCAGATTCATGTAGAGAAGTACTTCACTACAAATGGCTTGTAGTCAGAAGGGAATTGCAATGCAGCCATTAGTTTTTGATTGAGAGGCCAATGTATTCTAACTTGTATTGCAAATGTATATATACAAATAATTTGAAGAGACACGCCCGCTAGGAATTTGAAATGACTTTTCGCCAAAGAGTTGCAGTTATTAGAGGGAAGAAGTTTCAGATAAAAATAATAGAGAAAAGAATTAAAATAAATAAATTCAATTTACCGAAATACCCTTTACTCTGTTATGGGTAAAGTCGTAAAGAGCAGTGTTTTAAAAACCGGACCGGACCGGCCGGTTGAACCGGTTGAATCAGGAATCGGGCATTGTTCCGGTTCCCAATTTTTCTCGGTTCAACTCCGGTTCGAACCCAGTTCGACCGGTTAAACCGGGAACCGGAGGCCTTACCGGTTTGACCTCTGGTCCGGTTTTTAAAACATTGGTAAAGAGAACATATTTATAGAACAGTAGGAAGAAACTTTTGGTGAAGCGGTGGTTCCACCATATTACATGTCCATTGGAATATACTTTTTTTTTTTTTTTTTTTTTTTTTTTTTGAGGAGACATGTCCATTCGAATTATTCACAATCTTTTTGCATTTAAAGTTTTTTAATTAATTTAATGAAATTACCAAAATACCCTCCGTACTCTGCTTTTAAATGGTATATAGATGTGGGAAAATGATGACTGTAATGATCCATCATAGAGGACAAGTGAAAATAAATGAAAATGGTGGAAAAACACCTAATTAAATAGTAAACTTGATCAAGGATTGAGTTTGTATTCGTTAAAAAAATCAAACAGTAGTCTGATCTGTAAACATGCAAAATATAATTAATTAAGGTGAGAACACTATTATAAATTATTATAATCCTTACACGCATATCTCACTGGTACATATTGTAATACAACACGCCCATGTTCTAAAAATCTAAATAATACATAAAGACCTAGCTAGCTAATTAAAATTGCATTCAAAATCAATTTGTTATATAGTCAGTTCATGGCTGCACATCGTGCGATTCTATGCTATAAATATGACGACATAATTCTTGTTCTTTTATCCAAAAAATTTAGCAGCAAGTTGACAAATTTTAGCTTTGTAATAGCTCTACATAACTTGTTCCAAGGGTACCGTACATACTTTTTTTTTTTCTTCTTTCGATTAATTAAATTAATTAAACAGATGGGTTGTTCTTTTTCCTACATTTTCACTCAAAATTATGGTAATATTTCCCCTTCTATTTAAAGTTGTAATATTTTATACGATAAAAATTTCAATCATTTTCTTATCCCTCTTTTTCCTTTTCCATAAAAAAGAACACGCTCTTAAAAGAAATTTCGTCGTTGTCGTTAGATTTGTCTTTGTTTGTCCTGCAGCTATGATAATGTTTCGATCTTTTGGTGCAAAAAGGGACTTGGAAGTTCAGTTTGATGTAAGATTTTTTTTACAGATTCAGATGTGGCGGAACATGGACAGCGGTCGACGACGACGACGGGCTGTTACATTACTCTGTTTCTTCTTACTGCTTACCGGAATTCATGCAGCCAGGTCCTTTTTTTAATACTAAAATAAATAAAACTTAGATGTATGTGTATATCTTGAATTCTACTTCAGTGTTTTGATTTTCTCGATCATCATCTAATTGAATCGTACACGTACATTATGGTCTTCGTGTGTCTGAATTACAATCAATCTCTGGTACAAGCATAATTATTTTACTTTTTGCGTGATTATATAATTAGTTTTTGGTTGAAATTACCTACCAAACAGTACTTACTTTGTCTCGTTTATCTTAACACATATTTTGGGACATGCACGTAAAAGATTAGAGATAAAAATTAGTAATATAAAATGAATTAATATATTTTTTATTTTTATTTTTAATAGAGCCGATCGATTAGACCTAATTATTGCGCTAATATAAAATAGTGGTAATGGTATAAAATAGCCACTTAAGATAACAAAAATAAAAAAATAGCCATCAACATAAAAACATATAAAAACTAGCCACTTAGACAAAAATACCCTTGATGAAAAATTATTAAAAAAACAAAAATACCAAAATCAATTTTCTATTCTCTCTTTCTTCTCCCACGATTCTTAATCTCTCCCATCCATCTCTGCGCCGGCAATCCACTGGGAACGAGAGGGAGTTGCCTCTATTTCTGGCAGCGGCGTTCGCCGGAGACGGAGAAGATGTCGGAGGTGACCAGCTTCCTGTTTCTACTACTGCGTCGGCGCCGCGGTGGTGGGCTCCTGCTGCTACGGTGGATGTCGGAGTCAACGGTGGTGGAGCTGCTATATAAGATTGCGGTGGCGGCGAAGAATAAGTCAGAGGCTCGCATCTCTCTCCGTCTCTACCCACCCTCATCCACCGCCCTATTCCTCTTCCTCATCAACCTGAAAACCACCGCATCTTAAATATAAGCAATTCGGGGTCGAACGAGATCTATTCGTTCCCGTACGAGCTCGTTCGATCTTGTTCTCTTTTCCACGAATGGGGCAGTGGAATGGCTCGAGGAGATCCGATTCGAGTGGTCACTCATTGATGCTTCTTCTCCCATCCTTCTCTCTTCTCACAAACTGTTCGATGAAATGGGCTGAAAGAAGAAAAAAAAATGTAGCACTTGGGACATGAATGTCTCTTCTCACAAACTGTTCGATGAAATGGCTGAAAGAAGAAAAAAAAATGTAGCACTTGGGACATGAATGAGATCGATCGACCCTTATCTGTTAGGCATGAACGAGCCTGAATGGGATCGATCAATCCTGAAATGGGGTCGATCGAGCCTTAGTGTGTTCGGATCGAATGGGCTCGATCGATCCCATGTGTTGGGATCGATCGAGCCTTAGTGTGTTGGGGTCAAGGGCTCGATCGATCCTTAGTGTGTTGGGCTCAAGGGCTCGATCGATCTTTAGTGCATTGGGCTCGATCGATCCCGTGTGTTAGGATCGATCGATCTCATTAAGGGTATTTTTGTCTTAACATGTAAAAATGGCTATTTTTTATATATTTTTAAGTTAGTGGCTAGTTTTTTTCATCCACTATCTTAAATGGCTATTTTACATTTTGTCTATAAAATAGGTAGGTATAGAAAGTTGACCCGACTTATTGGGAAGTTTAAAACAACAAAAACCTGCCAACTCTATATTCCTTTCATTACTAAATTTTTATACATAATTAAGTCCCACCTAATCCATTTTTTTATTTTTATTTTTTTAATTTGTAACGTGCTTTAACGATATATATTAATAAAAAAATGTTAATTTAATTTGCAGGTTGATCCCAGAGAGTGATCACGATTCATCATCACCTCCAGTCAAACTCCGTGTTACGAACAGCCATGTAAGTCTACAAATATGAAATAAGTATATTGATGCTGGAAACTGAAAAATGCAATCAAATCAAAACATTATTATGGAAAACCGCATAATTAAGTTCTATATAAGGTAAAATAGTAAATGCTGAACTCTGTTTCAGGTCGAGATAGATAACGGCATTGTTGAGATCACGTTATCGAAGCCCGCCGGCATGACCACGATCATCGGAAACAAAAGGACTAGCAATGTTCTTGAATATCACAATGACGAAGGGCGAAGAGCGTGAGTAAATTAATTCACCTTACGAAAAAATCGATGAATTTTTTATACAAGACCTAGGAATGTTCTGTTGTGTTCAATACTATCTCTGTCATTTTCAAGTTGTTACACTTTTTTCAGCAATTTTTTCAAACGTTTTCGAGCGTCTTTATGATGAGTTTTAAAATAACTTTTAATTTAAAGATTTTTTTTTACGGGATACTACAAGTGTTGTAATATCCCGTATAAGAAAAAATTATTTAAAAAGTTATTTTAAAACTCATCATTAAGACGCTCGAAAACGCTTGAAAAAATTGCTCAAAAAGTATAACAACTTGAAAAAAGCGTCCTACTTCTTCCTAGCACGGTAATTAAGAAAAAATTGTAAAGTATGGAAAAGTGTGATCAGGATACTGAATTTTCCCCTTTCATTTAGATAAAATACTTAATTTATACTCCCTCCGTCCTATATTTCTTGAGCTTTTTTTTTTTCACGTATTTCCACGCGTTTTGATGATGAGTTTAAAAATGAATTTTTGAAGTATTTTTTTCTCAAAAATTCATTTTAAAACTCATCATCAAGACACGTGGAAATACGTGCAAAAAAAGCTCAAAAAATAGAGGACCGAGAGAGTATAATTTAAATGTACTTTTTATTTATATATATTTTTTATTTATATAAATTTTATTTATTTATTTTTTATTTATATAATTTGGTTTTTCAGAGAATCCACTAGTAGTTCGAGGTCTGACATTATTTTATGTAATGTCATTTTTAAATTCAATGAAATAAATTATTTGTATTTTATTTAAATATTTTAATTAAATATATTGCATAAAACAAATTAAATAAATGAAAAATCGGAGAGAACCTGTGCACTAGGACCGATTTTGGGGGAGAGGCTCTCTTCATTGGAAAAATGGGAGAGAGCCCCAAATGAGACTCTCCATTGAAAGTGCCCTAACCCCACCCCTCTTCTGCCTCTCCTTCTATCTTATCTGCAAAATTATGCGCTCTCTCTCTCTCTCTCTTCAAAGAAGAGAAACCCTCTTAATGAGCATGTTCGTGACCGAGACACAGGCTTGATCGAGTCCATTTGAGCTCGTTCGCGCCTCACACAGTGGGTCTCGATCGAGTTTGAGAGGCTTATTAGAGCCCGAAAGGCTTGATGAGCCCATTTGAGCCTGTTCGTACTCGGCATATTGAGGTTCGATCAGGCTCGAATAGATCTCATTTCAGCTCGCCGAGAGAGAGAGAGAGAGAGAGAGAGAGAGAGAGAGAGAGAGAGAGAGAGAGAGAGAGAGAGAGAGGGGGAGAGAGGAACCAAACTGGTTCGTTAAAGAAGCTTGAAAGCACTTCAAATATCAACTCAATTTTTAGTTGGCATACATAGATCAAAGTTATTGAGTTACAGTTTTAGTCTTTTATATCAAACTAGCAGATATCACGTGTGTTGCACGTAGATACATTTTTTTATTACTTAAAAAAAAGATTAAAAATAATATAATTTTTATTATATTTCGCTATTTATATCATACTTATTATTTATTATTGTGAGTTTTATGTAATACTCATTTCGTCTCATTTCAATTGTCTCATATTTTGAATATATGTGAGGTATATAAAATAATAAAATGAGACAGATGAAGTAGCACGTAGGAAGCAATAAATTCTTGAGGAGATGAATAATGCTCTTGGAAAGTTGAGAAGATAAATAAGAGCAGAGAAGTAGAATTGTAGTTAGAGGAAATACCCCCATTTACCATTCCCCCCCCCCCTTAGTGTAGTCAAATTATAACCAAAACTTAAAAAATAACAAATTTTACCCAAGTTGTTATTGTGTGGACCTATTTACCCCCATTCTCATTTCTTCTTTCTTTCATTCTCCTATTTTCTTCTTTCAAAAGATTTCTTCTTTCTCCTATTTTCAAAAGATCATTTTCATTTCTTCTTTCTTTCCCCAGCTTCTCTCTCATTCATACATCTCCCATCTTCTCTGTGTGAGGACTCGGCGAAAGAAAGCGGCGTTCCAGTTCCGGGCGGCGGCGGTCATTGTCGCGGTTGCAGGCCGCGACGTTGCTTTTGCTTGGTTTTAGGGTTTGCATGGCCGCGGTTCCAGGGATTAGGGTTTGCGTGGGTGTTGTTTGGTTTAGGGTTGCGTTTCTTGGAGCTTGGCTGCATTTCCGCGATGGTAATCTAGGGTTTTTGGAATCTAGGGTTTCATTGTTGTTTTGGCCATTTTTCGACCAAATCATAATGTTTGGGATGCAATTGAGCATTGGGCTTTGTTCTCCTCGAAAAGACGAAGAGATGAAGGGGTGGTTCGCTCATTTTGGGGGAGAAACGAGGGAGAAACAGCCGGAGAAGATGAAGAAGGCCGGAAATCGCGATTTGTAAGGCGGCGGAATCAAATGATAGGTAAGAAATCAAATAATTAGAGGTAAGAAATTCACGATTTCTTACCGGGGTAGAGATAAGAAATCAAATAATTAGGGATAAGAAATTGACGATTTCTTACAGGGTAGAGGTAAGAAACGGTCAAATTCTTATGATACGAGTCATTTTTTAGGTTTTCGAATTTAAGCATTTTTTGTTGTATTTTCTATAATTTGATGCTGAGAGAGAGAGAGAGACGCAAATTCGAAGGAGGGTATGCTGGGATTTAAGGATTATATATATATATATATATATATATATATATATATATATATATATATATATATATATATATATTGGGGTGACATCATTCTCTATCTCCATTCTCTCCTCATAAATCTGAAAATTTTGAAATGGCTTCTCTTCCATCATTTCGAAATGAATTTTTTTTAATATTATTATCATTTGTACAACTGCACCATTGTTCTTGTTTCTGGAATTCTTCAAACCTTAAATGATTATAAACAACAAATGACAATTTTATGGTATATCATTCAAAAAACGTGGTAAGAATTCATTTATATAGATTAGAATCCAATCAGATAGGTAAATATTCATGAGACATAAAAGATTTTTATTTGACGTGTAAGAATTCAAGGATAACAAAGTAAGATTCCAATTTTAAAGGTAAGAATTCAAGAGACAACGTAAGAATTCATTAATTAGTATAGATAAGAATTCAATCAGATAGATAATAATTAATGAGCCATAAGAATTATAAAAGTAAGAATTGATCCGATATCGAAGAAACGGTGGACATGTTTTTGACGTGTAATGACTGTTGTTGTTCTCAATGGGCTCCACCAAGAGGAGGAGAGAGAGAGTGATAGAGAGAGAGTGAGGTCTGTTTTTTTTTTTCTTTTTCTTTTTCTTATTCTTCTTTATTTCTGAAAATGCTTATGGTGCTAGCAATGGAACAAATCTATTTGATTTCTCCAATTTTTGCTTTAATTTATGGGTTGATGCATTGGTTTTGAGCGATGCATTGGAGGAGATCTTCCTGCGTTTTTCGGCTTCCAGGAGCAGGGTGCTGGCATGAATCTACTGCGTGTACAATTATTGACGTTTATGGCAATGGTTTAGGAATTTTGAAAGCTAAAAAACCTTATTTCTTTATCTCATTTGACGATTATGACTTTTGATAACATTTGTAATGACTTTAGTTGGTAAGAAATGACAAGAAATGCGAATTTGTGTATGATTATGTAAAAATGAGATAATTCTTGCAATCTATATGTAAGAATTGATACATTTCTATCTAGATTAATATCAGAGAAACGGCGGGCATATTTTTTGTGTATGATTTTTTGTGTATGATTATGTAAGAAATGATCCAATTCTTGCAATCTATATGTAAGAATTGATACATTTATATCTAGATTAATATCGAAGAAAGGGTAAGCATATTTTTTTCGTGTATGATTATGTAAGAAATGATGCAATTCTTGCGATCGATATGTAAGAATTGATACATTTTATTAGATTAACATCGAAGAAACGGTGAGAATATTTTTGTGTATGATTATGTAAGAAATGATCTGATTCTTGCGATCTATGTGTAAGAATTGATACATTTCTATCCAAATTGATAACGAAGAAACGGTGGACATATTTTTTGTGTATGATTATATAAGAAATGATCCAATTATTGCGATCGATATGTAAGAATTGATATATTTCAATCTAGATTAATATCGAAAAAACGGAGGACATGTTTTTTGTGTATGATTATGTAAAAAATGATCTAATTCTTGTGATCAATATGTAAGAATTGATACATTTCTATCTAGATTAATATCGAAGAAACGGTGAGAATATTTTGTGTATGATTATGTAAGAAATGATCCGATTCTTGTGATCTATGTGTAAGAATTGATACATTTCTATCCAAATTAATAACGAAGAAACGGTGGACATATTTTTTATTGTGTATGATTATATAAGAAATGATCCAATTATTGCGATCGATATGTAATAATTGATATATTTCAATCTAGATTAATATTGAAAAAATGGTTGGCATGTTTTTTGTGTATGATTATGTAAGAAATGATCCAATTCTTGCGATCGATATGTAAGAATTGATACATTTCTTACTCATCACTGTATCAATTCTTACATATAGAAATATATCAATTCTTACATATAGAACGCAATAATTTGATAATTTCTTACGTATTTATACACAAAAAAATTACCCATCGTTTCTTCGATACCCTCCCTCCCCACAAGAAAAAAATTACAAAACAAATCTAACGCATGCATGTTCCTATGCATCTTGCGTATTTCATATTATCATTGTGATTGTTGTTACACTTGTACTGTGGCCATAGATTGACATTGCGACATCTTCACGGTATTTTGGTGATTTGTTCTGCGTCTTCCGTACCCCGTGGCCTGCTTTTCTCAGATATAAACTTCTCAACATATTTCATGCAGTAGATAGCATTGTCCCTTTCACTCATTTCCCAGTAGGCCTTCCGCCCTACATGAATATGTCATGGCAAGAAATGATCACAAACATATAAGACTTGAGGCCATTCTTGCCAAGTTGATGCAATAAATACGCAATTATTATCACACATTGACAACAATAAGACATTTCTTATCAGATGAAAATGACAAGAAATATGACTGTAAGAATTATAATTTCTTATGATATACATTAAGTATCACATAAGTTCTTACTGTAATCACACAATTCTTACTCATCTTTTTATTGTTTTGCAAACTATTCAAGATAATCAACCAATTACTGTAAGAATTACCCAAAAGCATCTATAGAAAGGTAAGAACAAACAATTTATAACCGAAAGTTTCAGAGACGATAAGAATTTGCTAAATTCTTACCAATGACAGCGCTAACTCACGTTTCTTACCATTTCTTACAATTCTTACCACTGGTGCACAAACTCGCGATTTCTTACTGCCGCCGTACAGCTCGCGATTTTGCGACTTCATCTTCTCCGGCGTGTCTATCCCTCATTTCTCCACCAAAATGAGCGAGCCACCCCTTC
The DNA here is from genome assembly GCA_001642375.2 of Mentha longifolia. Lineage (NCBI taxonomy): Eukaryota > Viridiplantae > Streptophyta > Magnoliopsida > Lamiales > Lamiaceae > Mentha > Mentha longifolia. The sequence goes on along the minus strand of CM038111.1, from coordinate 11,399,726 downwards.
ATCTCTTCGTCTTTCCGAGGAGAACAAAGCCCAGTAGTCAATTGCACCACATGGGCTCCGTCGGAGCCGGTGTCTTCCTTTTTTTCTTCCTTTTTTTTGGCTGCTCCGGAACCGGCGGATTTTCCTCCGGAACTGCTTCACGGTTGCGCTTGGAACTTCTAGTCGACATACCTGCAGAGAGAAACGGTGGGCGGAGTCCAGTGGTCGTCGGAGCAAGCCTAGGGTTTCTTGGCGGAGGAGGTTGAAAAAGGGATGATGGGTCTCGTTTTTGAAAATTGGGAGGGGAGGGGGGGGGGGGGCTGATTTGAAAATTGGGGTGTGAAATTAGTTTTGGGGCTTTTTGAATTTAAGGGTATTTTTGGGAGTTTACACCAAAATTGGGTATAATTTGTGTTTTGTTAAGTTTTGAGTAAAATTTGTATTTTATATGTCTACAATGGTATAATATTTTTTGCCCGTGTAGTTAAAGTATGAGAAATTTATATTAATTTAATTTAATAATAAAATTACATTTAGAATTACTTTGTTACCCTTAAAATAGATTTAGAATAAATGTATATTATGCATAACAAAAGTTATAAAAATTGGCTCTTTTATAATAGTAAATAGAAATGGATGTAAATGTAATGTCTCAATTCATTGATGATGAGTGAGAAAGAGGAAAAGAAAGCGATACGTGAAGTACAAAATAATTAAATGAAACTAATATAATACAATGGATATATATTTTTAAATTAGTGGCTACTTTTTTTTTTTTCTTTTATTAATATCTTCAAGTGACTACTAAATAAGTTTTGGCGCCATGTAGTTACTGGGACATTGTGTGGAGTAGGCCAGATCGCAACGTCAACCACTTCGACACGTAAGATCTCCATCCTTGTATATTCAATTAAAAACTTCGGTATATTCAAAATCTTCGTACAAATCATTTACATTGAAGTTGTTGATGTCTTATGAAGGCTCGATTGCACGAGCTTCAGAGTTATCGTAGAGAGCGATGATCAGGTCGAAGTTTCATTCACAAAGACATGGCATTATTTCCTTGATAGAGAAGTGCCTCTCAATATAGATAAAAGGTACATCGTCCTACGTGGATCTTCGGGTTTTTACTCGTATGCAGTCTTCGAGCACACGGAAGGATGGCCCGATCTCAACGTAGACGACTTCAAGCTTCGCCAAGACATGTATGTACCAGTACTATGTAGTCTACACATTTCTATATCTTCATCAAATCTTAGATATTCATATTTACCTTAAATTAAATTCATAAGTTTGTGTGTAATTAGGTTTCATTACATGGTGATATCGGACGACAAGCAAAGGATCATGCCGTCAGTGAGTGACATACAAGAAGGGCGTATTCTTGACTACAAAGAAGCTGTTCTATTAACAAATCCAATAGATTCAAGACTCAAAGGAGAGGTACAAATTAGGAAGATTAATATACTCCCCCCCCCCCATTTCGTCGAAATTGCCCTGTTTTTTTATTTTATACCTCACATATATTCAAAAAACATAGCATTTTTGACTGAAATGGAGAGAGTATACAATAATACATAATTGTTACCAATCTTGATAAAAGAGATTTGAGTTTTGAACTTGAATTAATCAGGTTGATGATAAGTATCAGTACTCGTGCGACAACAAGGATAACCATGTGCATGGATGGATCAGCTCGAATTCGCAGACCGGATTCTGGGTCATTACTCCTAGCGATGAGTTCCGAGCTGGTGGCCCTGTCAAACAAGATCTCACTTCTCATGCTGCCTCTACTTCCTTAGCTAGTATGTCTTTTAATTATCAACTAACTCTTATGGCTTGCTTGGTATGATGAATGAAATGAGGTAGAATGGAATGGAGGTAGAAATGATGTAGAAATTTGTACATCATTTCTACCTCCATTCCATTCCACCTCATTCCATTCCATCATACCAAGCACCACCTTAGGGGTGTACTTTTTTGTTCGATAAGGAATCGGAGGGATAAGAAAAGATTAGAAAATTTTATCACATAATATATCCTCATTTCTTCTATTTTATGTTCTCTGATGTAGAAAAGAGACTGAATGTGTGAGGAAATATTATCATAGATTATTGGGAAATATGGAAAAGGTTACCCACCATGATTGTTTTTTTTTCCCATCCTGATTCGGTTGTTTTTTTTCATCATGTATAACAATTGAAAATGAGACAAAATTGGTTGAGAATATTTCTTTTTATTTCATGTTACATCAAAGAGAACATAAAAAAATATACCCTTAATGTTCATAATATTATTTCGAGATATCTCTTTTTTGTTTCACAGATGTTCTTTAGTAGCCATTATGTCGGCTATGATTTTGGGATCAGATTGCGCAACGGAGAGCAGTGGAAGAAGGTGTTTGGCCCTATTTTTATCTACCTCAACTCCGGCAATGATCAAAGATCTATTTGGGAAGATGCTAAGAGACCGGTTATTTTTTCTACTCTCTGTGTCCCATAAATTTAGTTATTAACTATACATGTCATTTTAGATATTCTTGTCATATTTGAGACAAGGTGTATATTGTACTATAATTTAAGATAATCTCGAGGGTGTTTGTCATCATATAGTATTCATTTTATACTAAAATTTTTGATCGACCAAATAATCTCATATTAATCGACGTGTTTCTTTTCAGCACAAGAATTAAGACATGAGTGTTTAGTGTGTAAAGTGTATTGTATTTAGGGATGTAATGTTGTTTATGTATTTGGGTATATTTTAAAACTGGAGCATCATAGATGCATAAAAACATATTGATATCTGATCTTAAATGAAAGATTATATCAAGACCTTTAATTTGGTTTAAAAATCATAAAAATCGGAGAACAAACGAGCAAGAGTTATGATAATTTAAACTTTTAGAATTTAAATTATATTGGGATACGTGCTGAGAGGTGAGTGAGTGATGAGATTTAATTAAGGAATGTTAAGTGTAATAAATAATTTACTAATTATACCATTAGACCCTAATTATTTCCAAAAAGGAAACGTGTCAATAAATGTGGGACGACCCAAAAAGGAATACGCGTCAATATATATGGGACAGAGGGAGTAGTAACTAATGTTCCCTCTGTCCGTAATATTTGTGCATCAGATCTTTCGGCATAAATTTTAATATTTTTAGTAAGTGGATGTTAAAGTTGCTTTTGGGTCCTACTTCATGTAGAGAATATTAAGGTGAAGTGGATATCAAATCATATTTTAGTCGACTTTTTGAGGGTAGAAATAGAATTATATTTTAGTTTTTTTTCCTGTATTAGGCTGAAGAAGAGACCAAGAAGTGGCCGTACAATTTCCCATCGTCGCCAGATTTTCCCCATGCCAATCAACGTGGTGAAATTTCCGGCCGATTCTTCGTAAACGACAGCGGGTATGGAAGCAGTAGGGAAATGTTGCCAGTGAACTCATCATATGTGGGATTGGCTTCACGTGGAGATGTTGGATCTTGGCAAGAGGACTCGAAGGGCTATCAATTTTGGACACGAACTAATAAGAGTGGCCACTTCAGCATCAAAGGCGTTCGATCGGGGAATTACAACTTGTATGCCTGGGTGCCAGGTGTCATCGGAGACTACAAATACCATGATGACATTGTAATCCAACAAGGTTTGTTTTTGATCTCTACACATGTTAGTTTCTCATTGATTACATGGAGCTAGACTTATATCTATACGTGTCCATTTAGGAGGCCAGATATTTATAGGTAACATTGTATATAGTCCTCCAAGAAATGGTCCCACGCTCTGGGAGATCGGGATTCCTGATCGTACTGTTGTTGAATTCTACGTTCCTGATCCATTCCCCGATCTCGTAAATAGACTGTACGTAAACCATACAGAAAAGTAAGCTCCATTTTCATTGTAAGCTCTATTTTGTTTTACTAGGAATGAGTACATGCGTTGCATGTGGAACCTATATTTTTTAACTAAAGAATATAAAAAATTTAAGATCACCAAAAAACATAGTACTCCTAATTTCAAATGTAGAATGGTTCATGATTTTACCTAATCTATACCTATATAAAAAAGAATCTTGTGGCAAAATGTACATCGCCTGAAATACCCTTATAATATATTAAAAATTAGGGGTATTAATGTAATCTTAAAATCTAATAATATAATCATCTAATAAATTTAGATTATAAAATTAAAGAGTCGTTCTTCTTCATATTGTTATAGAACGATTGGCTTGCTTTTATCATCCTCATATTCTCCATCTCCACTAACAATTAATGATGCCCATCGAAGCAATTGAGCAAATCTTAGGTCTCTAGCTAATTGTGTAGAGGTATGTTATTATCATTATTTTTTTTTATGCGTGTATTATTATTATTGATGGCCTCTTCATCTTTTTTTTTTCTTTTTTTCAAGGAATGCAATTATATGTTCTTGTGATTGCTTCAAATAAGGCGGCACATACTCTTTGATACCACTATATGCAGCTGTACTACGTTGGTTGTATGAATATGATTAATTTTGTACGTACTATAATTAATTAATTTATTAATTAATCTGTTAATTACCTATGAAATCAGTGACGAGGCAGCCATTAGTAAACCTCCCGGTGGGAATATGATCGGCGAAGTCTCTGCCGTAGGGAGGAAATCGAATTGCTTCGGCGAAGTCTCTGTCGCCTTCGGGGAAGTTCGGCCTCCCTGTCTCCAACGATCTGGAGACTTAGGGATCGCCTTTGTAACGGTTCGATTCCGTCTTCTCTGTTTTGACTTTGTTGTCGATGTTGATCGACGAACTTACGAAAGTCTTGCTCGTGGAGGTCCAGGTACGCCTTAGTGCGTCTCCAAGCTCGGGTTGGAGTTCGGCGTTGCCGCGTCGGCTGCCACCCTGATCGGGCCCGCCGCTGCTAGCTGAATCCCCAGACGGGACATCCTCCGGATGACCTTCAGGAGTTCGGCGAATCGGCTGCTGGTCACGTCGGATTTGGGAAGCAATTTTCTGAGCTTGACTAGCGTCACCCTCTTCCTCATTGGCTGGCGTGTAAGGCGGATTGGTGAAGGGGTCAGTTCGTTTCTGTTTTGCTTTGGCGGCAGCGGCTGGCAGCAGCTAGTGGTGGCGGAGCGGGTTGGTCTCACCATCGTATCCTCACTCAAAACGCACTGATCGATTTCACAAAAGAGAATGCTTCCTTTCTGACAGACAGCGCCAGTGATCGATCGTGGATTTTAGAGTGTTTTCATGATAGTGAGATTTGCAGAAAACTAAGAACACGAGAATTTACGTGGTTCGATCTTTGGGTAGATCTACGTCCACGGAGGAAAAATGAGAATGTTTGTATTTAAAGTATTTCAAGCCAGCAATTACCGTTTTTTTTCTTCTTGTCTTACAAAATGACTCTATTTATAGAGAATTGAGGTCAGGGGTGGTTGAGAGATCGTGGGTGCTGTCGTCCGTACTCTGACCGCCGGGGTGGTTGGCTGAATTTCTTGACTTCTGCTATTGGGCTTCATCCTGGATTGTGCTGGGGAAATTAGGAATGGGCCGAGCTGATCCGGGCCACTGGGCCACATCCTATCACTGCCGTAGGGAGGAAAATTGCTTCGGAAAGGAGTTTCCACGTAATTATTATTGCCGGGATTAACTGTCGAATCTCCTATTATCTTTATGTGTTAATGCTATGATTATTTTTATTGAATTGCATCTGCCACCCTCTTCTTCATCTTCAAGTCTTTAGCACCCCTTGTCTCCGGCTGTCTCCGGCTTATTTTCGATTTAGATCTATTCTCTTTGAATCGAAATTGGGGTGGATTGCATACCCTCTTTGTGTTTCTAGCGTATCTGTTGTTCTTTGAGGTGAGTTAACTTTTGTTACTATATAGATTGTTATATATTTTATCGTTTATTTATTTTTAATAATTTTTGATAGCAGATTAACTAAGTAATATAATTAGTACGCAATTTAATTGTATCAATAAGCACAAACTCAACGCATATATAAAACAAAATACTAAAGCTCTAATCAATTTTAAATTAATTAGAACTAAAGCATTCCTCTAATTTTGAATTTCATAGATTACGGTGAGTTCCATTTGATAATATTTTTCCTGGTTCTGATATTCATGATGAATGTTTTTTGGTGAATAAAATTATCTATGTTTTTGGTGCGATTCTCACTTATCAGGAAAAAAATTCTCTTTAATAATGTTTAATTTTTTTTAATTTTTTTATTTATAAATAATTTGCAAATTCTGATAGAGAATTTTCATATTATTTGTTTTTAGTTATTTCAATACATATGTGGCAAAGGCTATTATTATTAGTAGAATAGGAGATCGGAGGTAAAGGCACTCAATTTTTGCAAGATCTGCTTCCAAGTAAGCTATGTATATATAATTGGCCTACATTTTACTTAGTTAAGTAGCATCTAATGCTCTATTTCTTGAAGTCATCTTATATTATATAGAATTTTTTTAAATAAAAAATGGCATCGACAAAAAAGCCATCATCAGTTTGAATAAAACTTTGATTGTTTCTTTTGAGCCGTTTATCATTATGATATGTGGAAGGGCCCTTTGAAGTTCTTGACATTATTGTCCTTCCATGTATTAAATAGAAACCTATTGTCTAATATTTCTGAGATGCTATATATACGTCTCTTCTGCACCTGCACAGTTAAAATCCAATTTGAGTTTTTTTATTGTTAATGAAAAGGTAATTGCTCATCTTTAATCACATATAAAGTGTCAGCTGCCTTATTCAGATCAAGTTCACCATCCTTTGCATGCTTTATGAAAGCGATAAATTTCTTAGTCAAAAGATGTTTCAGCTCCTCCATTTACTCTTTTTCAGAAATCCTAAAATTACTGTTACATATTATTGAACTGCTCTTCATCAGGCCTGCCGATAGCTCTCTGTATCACAGGTGTGATTAAAACTTTAGGCATGCTTCAAAGCATTAAGTTTAAGTTAAGTATGTAATAAACGAATACAAAAAAAAAAAAAAAAAAAACAAATACAGGAGAATGCACAAGGAAACTGGATATTTTCAGAATTTCCACTGAGATGTAAACTACTATGAGATAGATTATTAGCCCAAGTTTAGAATATGATAATTTTAAAGTGTAGTCCAGATAACTCTGTATATCAACGCCATAAGCACAACAACAACGTAAACAGAGAAAATCTATATAAAGATCAAACATGTCAAATTGTTCCACGACCAATTAATTTAGGATCTAACCTCCAGAAATTGTCTTGTCTAAGGTAATTGCAAGTGACAGCTTTTCCAAGAAGGCAAGCTTTTGTTCCCACAGCACGCTTTACCATCCAGTAGCCCTGTTGTCAACAGCAATAAGAATCTTGAGCTTAGAGCTTTAGAAGTTACTCATAGTTGAGATACGAAAATATTACTACCTCAATAATGCTTGGAATCAGTTTGAATCTTGAGTCACGATACATGTCGGTGCCATCAATAAATTTCCCTAAGAGTGAGTCCTTGATTATAGGCTACTCTCAATATTCTACCGGCTAAATATAGAGGAAATAAAAGGTAATAATCTTATCCCTCGAACAAGCTATACACTTTCATTTTAAATATTTATCTATACAAATTGTATTTTTTTTAGGAATATATTGAAAGATGTCAAGTGATTCAACTGATGTCTCAATAAAAACTTTGCATGTAAATCAAACATCGTTTACAATACGATTGAAGGTTTTACGATCGGAAGTGTACTACATTATGGGAACAATTCAAATACAAGAATCCACAAATTGATAATGATGGATAACAAGGTAAATGTACACAAAATTCAATTGACTTGATATATAACTAACATGTGATTTTTAATTCAATGCCATTGATATATAATTAACATGTGATTTTTAATTCAACGCCATTCACATTATTTGCAGGGTGTTCAGATTGGAGCTAATATTTTCAACGATGATATAGAGTGCTTTATCAACAAATTTGAAGCGAACAAAACGTATTCGATAACCAACGGAGAGGTTAAACAGGTTTCAACACAGTATCAGAGCGTCCATCCTGAGAAACATTTGATACTCAAAAGATGGAGTACTGTCGGAGAATATACAATTCGACATAAAATACAACTTTAAAGAGTTCATAGACATAATACCAACAGAGGAGGAAGAAAAGTTTGGTAAGTGCAATACAAATTTTATGTGATTACTCTTAGGGATTAGCCCATAATATATTAGTATGATTCTAGCATAGCCGTGAACAAGAGTCAACTTCCGTTCTTTGACCAATTTTTTTTATTTTAAACTCTTGATTTTCCCAAAAACGTTCCTTGACCAATTTTCACTACTACAAAAAAGCTCATAGACAACGGTTATAAACCGTTGTTGTAGCCATATTTTGACTGTTGTTGTACGTGGTGTTGTTGTAAGGTACCGCTCATAGACAACGGTTTTTAAACCGTTATTGTAGACACTTACCACAACTGTTTTTAAACCGTTGTTGTAGGTATTTCACAAGTGTTGTTGTTTGTTTAAATTATTCAGCTTATTATAATGTAAAATGATAATTTATAAATTAAAAAATATTGACAATTAGATTATATAAAACTAAATTATTATAAATATAAATTTAAAATTACAAGGTACTAGTTACAATAATTTACTACAAGATGTCTAAATTCTCCATTAAACAAAATTACAACCAATTCAAAAAAAAAAAAAAGACAAAAGGACTTAACGTTCAAAATCCAAACTAGAAATTTCATAAGGAATTAACACTAAGCTAAGCTAAGGAAGAAACACGTTCATTCTCGACTCTCTTCTCTTAGTTAATTTCTTGGGGATCAACAGCTAAACCAAGGTGTCCAAATCTTCTAGATGGGCCAACCTTCACATAAAATCAATAAACGAGAAACATATATCATAGAAATATAAAACCTCATACATACCTGTGTAAATATGTACTAAGTTCTTTGGAAGATCAAAATTGATATCGACATTGACTGCATGAATATCTATCCCTCTTGTAAACAAATCTGAAATGTATTTTAAAGAGGAAAGAAATATTTAGAGCATAACTAATCATAAAGAAAAGATGTATAAATGGTGCAACAGGAACCACCACAAGAATACGATTATCTAGAGATATAGAATGCCTTCAACATTATGTCAATTAATCATTCAAAGCATACCAGTGCAGACAAGATTCCTGTATGCACCATTTCGAAAGTCATAAAAGGAAAAGAACACAACAGGGAGTATAGTCTTCAGCTCGGGATTTCTGTAAATAAAGGTAGCCATGCCCTATCTAATTTATTCAAAGTATTAGGAAAAAAAACTCCGAATCAGCACTTCAACAAAGAAGAAATCAACACCTTATTCCCTCAAATAATGATCCAATTTGTGGGAGCTGAAAGAATAAAGAATTCTTAAATTGTTTTACTTGTTCTTTATTTTCTTTTTTCTAAAGTGTTCAATTCAAACCTATCACTCAATTTATTCTTTATTTTCTCTTCTTTAATGCATCTACTTCCAATCCAATACGTAACATATAAGGAACATAATAGTTTTATTGATACTACTCCTCAACAAGATATTAAAAGACGATGATTAAGCCACCTACATATTACCTTTGTTTTTTCAGCTTTTAGATATAACCCCTCTGTTGTCTTTTCAATACTCCCTACCAAATAAATAGAACATAAAATTAAAACAGTAATGGTTATATGCATTTAAAACAGATAAATCAGAGAACTAAAGTACGTTTGACTGCTAATGTCTATGTCGAATTTTGTAGTAGTGAGCCTTAATCTTTCTTCTTTTGAACTTATACCAGGTTCAAAGAGTAAACCAACCCAACTGCTGCTTGCTAAGAACAATCTAGACACAAAGACCAAAAACATTAAGTGCAAAAAATTAAACACGAAACGAAAATGATTCGGAATCAGAAACTAAAAGAGAGAATGTGCTTATCATCGAAATCTAGGCATACAAGAGAGAATATGCTTACAAGAGAGGATGGATAAGCTATTATAGTATAGCTCAAAATCTCTTTTTATCTTATTGTTTTGCAAAGAAATCTCATATCTACAGCTATATTTTTTTTATACTAGTACTAGAGTTTTCAAGAAACTAAGACTATATTTTCCGCTTAGTAATAGCATCAAGTTAGTCTAAGAAAAGATTTCATTAAGTTTTCTAGTACTATCTAACAGCAGCGCAAGATAGATTTAAGCATCAAATTACAAAATTCATTCATTGATTTGCAATATATTTAAGAATTAATCAGATTTTCCTTTTATTTTCCTCACAAACTACAATCTATACGCTGGTCTTGACTATAATCCTTTTAATGAATATAAACATAATGAAAACAAATGTTGAAATCATCATTATTCTTCAAGGAAAAAAATAAGCATCAAACTTGTTCATGATTCATGCACAAAATTAGTTGGAATGCAGGAAGAAAAAAAAAAGAGAGTAAATAGTGTATTTGATTTGAGATGTTTGTCCGCCTCCGCCTGTTATTGTTACAATCTCATATTTTTTTTTTTTTCTGATGATGCATATTGTGCATTCACTATACCAAAAGTGGAAAAACAATATAGAGCTCATGCTGTGAACAATTGCTGCTTCAATAGCTTGAAAAGATTAAAATGCAGATATTTATTATGATCAAATTGGAATGCTATTTTTTCTTACATTGGAATACTTACGGGCAGTTTTTAAAATTATGAATCTATGCGAAATACTATTAGAAATAAATAATTTCCTTTGGAAACAAAGTCAGCAATAATTATTCCTAGTGGTTTTTCAACTTTACTTATTTAATTCATCACAGAACAAGAGCTCATGATAAAAAAAAGTTTAATTATTTTCTTTGATTATTTTTGAAAAGGGAAAGTATGAGCATCAAATTAGAGCTGTCAAGATTTTTACTGTAATTAGAATCATGAAAAACAAATAGATTGGAATAAAAGAGAGAGGAAAAAGCACATTGTTTAATTATTACATGTAATGCAAGGGAAGATATTACAAAATTCAAGATCTGAAACTAAAAACAACCAGAGGAGGCAAAAGTTTGGACTAGTAACAGTTAATAGAGTTTATTCATTACCCAGATTCGAGAAGCATATTGATTTAGAAAGATAGAGAAGAAAGATACCATTGAAAATGATGCTCCTTAATATAGGAAAGCAGCAGGTATGTCTGAAAGGTCGAACTGGAATCTGCACATTTCAACATTTATAGGAATTCTTTTAGAGAACTAGTAAGCAGAATTACTACAGATATTAGAAATTCAACATTTATAGGAATTCAGCAGTATTCCTCCCAAAAAGGTCAATTCTATGCTTTATAAACTGCAACACCTCATTTAAAAGCAACCTATAGCAGCTATCTAGTGATACCAGCATGTTCTTATTTCATTTATATTACAAAACAGCCAAACCATTCACCATATCTTATTACTATCTTCATGTGGAAAGACTAGAAGACAAACTAGAATAACCAATTAAACTGATATTGAATTGTGAATCTCCCTAGTGGTGTTCGGCTGAGCCAAATTGAGCAGTGCAGGAGATGGTAACAGCGGCGAAACAAAATTGGGCGTTTTTTTTCTTTATTTGCACTAATTTTATGTAGTATCCAACCATGTACTGTAATGTGAGATCTTTTGTTGAAAAGGGAAATCTATAAAGTTAGTTTCTTAAGAATTGGTAGAAGCAAATGAAATTTCTAGTCTATAGCGATAGAGAGCAGAGCAGGGAATATATAATAATAAGAGAGGATAAATTCATTCGCAGCTTATTTGAAACTCAACAATCCTAAAAGCATCCCCTTTTCAATTGCAACAACCTACAAAATTCTGAACTAGAGCAAATCCAAGACAGTACAACCTTAATAGATAAGGAAAAAATAAAATCGTAAAACTTAAGTAGAGATTTTCTTCTACCAACCTGTAGAATAAACAAGGATTTATTTTGCTATCATGATACGATGGCATCGAGTCTTGTGCATTGCAGGCAATTTACGAGAAAGAACGAAATAAGTTCAGATTAAAGCACTTTGCCACAAGCAACATAGCAAATCCGGACGGAGGAGGGAAGGACAGCAAGGCGGCACAGAGGAGGATAAGGGTTTCGATTTGGGGATGAGCTTTCAGAGAGAAATCGATTATGGAACAAGGGTTTTCATTTTGGGGAAATAAGGGTTTCAGATGGAGGAGGGAAGTCTCGAATTTTTTGAGGAAAAAAAGAGAAGTGCGCGTGGAAGGGAAGACTCGATCGACACTTAATTAGATTTTTTAAAAAATCCCAATATTTTATAATTTGAGAAACAACAACGTTGTTTCTATCAACAACGGTTAAGAAACTGTTGTTATATGATACAACAACGCACATACAACAACACGTAAAAAGCCGTTGTTTTTTCAATTAACAACAACACAGAAATAACAACGGTACTCAAAAACTGTTGTCTATGAGCGCATATGTGCGCTCATAGACAACGGTTGTTACTACAACAACGGTTTTTACTGATTTAACAACACTTTTTTCAATAACCGTTGTTGATTGTGTGTTGTTAATGTCAATTTTTGTAGTAGTGTTTTTTTTATTTTAATCTATTATTTTTCAAAAAGGGGTACTCTTGCTTTATTATCTATTAAGCACAAAAAACAAAATTGAGATTGACATCTATATATATTTTATGTCGATCTTCATTATATTTTATGATGTTTTAACCACAAAAAAAAATCGAGAACTGATATCACGACAGGGATTAAAAATTATCACTTATTTCAATTCCTGAAATTAATTAAACTCTCATTTTCTATTTTTTGTAACTTTCTACTGTATATTATCATTGGGAAAAGTGGGTAGCATGCATAAATGAATAACCTCTAAACGTATGTACACACTCAACATGTTGAAACCTTATGCTACCTGGAACCTTGCACAGATATTACGGGAGTTGTTGTACGAGTTGAAGGCGCCGAAGTCCTTAGAGCGATAATTGGAGAAAAATTTTGGACAAAGAGAAAAATTACTATCAGGAACAAAAGGTAAGCTACTTATATTATGCTCTTAAAAGATTTAATATTATATTATATATATATATATTTTAATTTTCTGTTTTTCTTTTTATAGACTGGAAGAAATAAAGATATGTATGTGGGAAGATTTGGCAAAAGTTGAAGGAAAAGAATTGCAAGATATGCTAGCATCACAACAAAAGCCAAATATTGTCATCACGCATGTCTTTGCAAAAATTGCATTCGGTAAAGTACTCATGATTTTCAACTATCTATGAAAATATAACAAACAAAACAACGAACATTTCAGGTTTCTTGGAAGGACATACCATGCTAAAGTCAGTATTGCAAATCATACAAGCCAATGAAGAAATTGAGCCTGTTTCTCAAAGTAATGATGATCGATCGACATTGGGAATGATACATGGGATGGAATATATGGAAGAAATGACTCTCAAGTATCTTACGGAAAATAAAGAAACACTATCACAGGGAATTTACTTCTATCTATTTGATTTAATATAAAATCATTTATTTATGATTGTACAGAAGAAATATTCTTATGTAAATACCTTTTACATCTCTTATTAAAAATATATTATTGCGTAATAATTTGCTATTCATATTTCAAGTATCTGAGTTGAATTTTTATCATCTTCTCAGTTGTTTATTTCGCTAATTTCCTTTTGTTTCCAACGATTCATCTCCATTTCAATAAATTTACTTATTTGACATTTTTTTATTGTTGTTCGTAAATCTCCAATGCAGTTGCAGTCATCATTCTCTCTAAAAAAATACTATAATTAATTGTTTTGATTTACTTGGCTTCCATCCATGCAATGATGCGTGAAATTAATATTCCAAGCTAAATCTTTACAAATAATATTATTCAAATTTTCTTTTAATTGCTAGACACGTAATTTTTGCTTACAATGAAACTATTCATTAAAATGACAGGAAATAATAGTTTGTTCATTTGGTATAGAATGTTTTCATTACAAATTATTTCTTAATTATTTTAATTATAACTGTATTGTGTTTGAAATAACAAGAAATCTTTTTCTTTTTATTTCAGACTGATGGCTATTGGTTTATGGGAACTGTGAGAGGGATAGAAAATATATCGAAAATATGGTATGATGCATGTAAAAAATGCGGCAAGTTGTGCCCTAATCATGGCGGAGATACAAGATGCATTAGGTGCAACAACCATGTCACAGAGACGATACCAAAGTAATAAGTGAAATTAAAAATCATAGATAACTTTTACATATACTCCCTCCGTCTCATCCAATTCGTCCTGCTTCTTGAATATATGTGAGTAGTAAAATAATAAAACAGGACGAATTGAATGAGACGGAGGGAGTAGTATATATCTATTAACCAAGACTATATTATGTGATCTCAGGTACAAGATAACCATGAACGTAACCGAAGGCAAATACAATGCTCGGGTTACAATGTTTGATAGAGATGCAAAATTATATGTTGGATGTCCTGTGGATGAATATATTTCATCACTTAAGGAGGTAACTTCTTTTAGTATATATATAAACTTATAGGACTACCTATCACACCATATAATATTCTACAAGATTATTTTATTAGAATTAGACGTGCTAATTTCGTCACACAATTCATGCCCTAAATAATTATACATTTTTGAATAAATCTTTTGATATTTTTTTCCTTGCGAGAATATTCACTTTCGTCATCTGCATTTCACCTATGGAATTATTCTCGTAATTTCACATATTATTATTTTTCAGGGGGAAAGTAATTCTTCTTACTACAGAGCTTTGAGCTCAGAAGCGTCGACGGCCCTCATGCGTTTCACAACTGCAAAAAGATTTGTGACAACTGATGGTCGAGGGATTTTAAATATTACAGCCACTGGATTCCAAAAAATGCACAAGATGGATCTAACAAATCAATCGGTGAATGAATCGGATGAAGACTCGAATCAAAATTCAAAGAAACAAGAGAAAATATTGATTGCAAAGCCTACACGAGGAAGAAAGAGAAAACCAACTGTAGAGTTGTCGGATGCTGCTTCAGTTCAAGTCTCAAAAGAAGCAAAGGACAAATTGATTGAAAAGCCAAAACGGGGAAGAAAGAAAAAGACAACTAAAGAGTTCAAGTCTGCTGAAGTTGAAGTGCAAGATAAAAAGAAAAATAAATCACGATGAAGAAGAACGATGACTTCGTTCAGATTCCAAGTGATGATGATGATGAGCCATTGTCCAACGTTATCTCTGCAACTGCAAGCAAAATAAAGATGAAGAAAACCAAACAAGAAAAGTAATGTGAAACTTTAGAACACATGCATCCATGGTACAATATTTAAGTAGCTTGATTTAAGACTTTTTTTTTTTTTTTTAATCCCTCTACATTCTTAGTGGTGGTTTCTCTTCTATTCAGATTAAGTTGTTTTTTTCGTTTCATAGGGTATTAATTAAGCTACATTTGATATTTGCTCGTATTATTTTTGAATTGTGTCCTAAGTTTGCCCCCTTTTTTTTATACCTTATCAAATTTTGAATTGTATACTATTTTTATTTATTTTACGTTATGATCAATTATATGTATAATGAATCCTAAAATCGAGTATGGTTTGAGCTTGACGAGTTAAGATTTGTATGTTGAATGTGACTATGGCTTGGAGAATTCTTAAAGATCTTTCAAATCACGATGCAGTTCTCAAATCATAAATTAATATATAAAAGTTTTTAAATAATATTTTTAGATTTATTTGCAAAGCATAAAATTTGTAGCGTAAGCGGAAGCGGAAGCGGATGCAGTCGAACCGGAAATCGGCTTGCCACTCGAGGATGCTGAAGCAGAAGCATCTCGATGATCTCTCGGCTCAGGCGACGAAGTTGCGGAAGGAAAACGCCCAGATTTCAAGCAGCATCGCTGCCACCACTCAGCATTACGTCAGCGTGGAGGCGGATAACTCCATTCTCAAAGCTCAGATGATGGAGCTCACCCACAGGCTCGGATCCCTCAACGAGATCCTGTCTAACTTTGATTTTAAAGTTCACTCAAAGAAGCAAAGGAAGAGGAAGTTGACTAAGCGAGATTTCTAAATGTGATTTGGCATGGCTCGGAACTACTTAATAGCTATTAAGTTTCATTTAATGGTTATTAATAAGTTTTTCATTTCTACTTCGAGTTGGAATCTTCTGATCCACAATTTTAGTAACGCACTGCATTACGATATTAATTTTTCTATTTTATTAGTATTTATTAAAAAATAATAATATGTATTATGACGTAATGTACAACCAAAACGATGAAAGAGATATGATGAAACGTGAAATATGATAAATAAAAAATATGTGAAATAAAACTTAATTTTACATTGTTTATAAAAAAAATTGGTTTAACGTGCAACGCACGTTACACATGCTAGTTTCTAAAATGTGCTAATATAAATAATTTGCAAAAAAATTATATCAAATTTTACTACGAATGAACTTTGGTAATCGATTTGCTTATTATGATATTTTTTAACCTTGTTTATTGAATTTCACAAATACAAATAAATTCGCTATATTACAATTTTTTTTTTTACATTGACTCTTGAATTTCACAAATCCAATTTATAATATTGGTCATTCAAAATTAAAATTCCAACATCTAGTCCATAAAATATATATACTTATTTAACTAAAATAACTTAATAATAATAATTTAACTAATAAATAAATTAAATTAAAATAAGGCAATCATAAGAAAACTATATCTATACTTGAGCAACTATATTAATTTTATATTTTCTTTTTAATAGATGTGGGAGTTGGGAGTCTTCATAGTTTAGTTCAATTAATTTATGATAACAACTCTTGAAATTTCATTAAAACTAATTAAATATATTCTCATTGCTAAATTTCATGATTTATTTTTGTCATAAATGATTAACCAATTAATTTCTTCAAATATTTCAATTCGCTTTTTTGTGTTTGGATGTCACATATATAATATTACTAATATTTATAGAGTTAGTTCGTAAATTTTCTAATAATAAATAAGGTAAATACCATACTTAAATTTATACATATATATACTATATTTAAATGTATAATATAGTATTACGTAATTGTTCTTAAATTTAAAATACTACAAGGATATAATAGGCAATCTACATTAAGTACTCAAGGCCCTTTGAGTAAATACCCATAAGTAGTCATTCTCATAAGATAAAAGTCTTTTCTAGCCACTAATAAGTAAATTGTCTAATTTTAGCCATTTTTTAAATTTTATGACATTTATACCCTTATACATTTAAATAAATAAATAAAAAATACAAAAGCCTAAAGCCTATCATAATTCTAACTACACAGCGCGCCTCAACACTCATTCCCCAATTCCTCTATTGTTTCTCGCTCTCCCTCATTCGTTCTGCAAATTTCCACCACCAGAAACTGCCACGCCGCCCTCCGCCTCTTTCCCCGCCCCACCTCTGTGTGCTGCCGCCACTGAATCTCATCCCTTGGCACCGCCTCTCCGATCCATCTCTCTCTCTCTCTCTCTCTCCACCTTCAATTCGACATATCTCTAAACGCCCACTGCCATCCCCGCCATTGCTTGCCGTCGCCGCCGCCTCATCGTCTCCCTCCGACAGTCTCGCTCTCCGCTGGTTGTACTAACACAACGCAGCAAAACCAGGAAGACGATAGGGTTGCACGATTTTATGCTTATTTTGCTCGTGTTCGTGCACACGAACACGAAGAAAACGGGCGTGTTCGTGTTCGTGTGCACGAATACGAATAAAAACGAGTGTGTTCGTGTGCACGAACACGAATTAATGAAACGAGCATGAACATGAGCGACGACGTTCATGTTGGTCGTGACGGAGGTGGCGGCAAACACGATGCTGCTCGCCGGCGAAAGATACGGAGGAGGCGCTGGGAGAAAAGAGACGATGAGAGATAGAGTGAGCACGGGCGAGGAGAGTGAATAATGGCGCGGCGATGACGATGTGCTTGGTGGCAACGGACACAGTGCTGCTCGCCGGCGGCGGCAGCGGACACAATGTTGCTCGCCGGCGACGACAGCAAATGTGGGAGAAGATAGAGAAAATAGATAGAGAGAGGTGTGAGAGGGGCGAGGCTGACGGCTGGGGTGCTAGGGTTTTTATTTTTATTTTTTTATTTTCTTTATCTAATTTCATTAAGGGTATAAAAGTCTTTACACATGAAAAATGGCTAGAATTAGACCATTATTTTATTGTTGGCTAAAAAAATTTTTCTCTTATGATAATGGCTATTTGAGGGTTTGCCTCAGACTCTTTTTATATAAGTATAGATATTACAAATACAATAAAGATATTTGTCCATAATATAGCCGGCCACACTATGGTATTTTTCCTTAATATACATAATTAAAAAAATTATAAATTAAATGTTATAATCAATATTTAAATGATTATAGGAAATTATTCTTAATTA
The DNA here is from genome assembly GCA_001642375.2 of Mentha longifolia. Lineage (NCBI taxonomy): Eukaryota > Viridiplantae > Streptophyta > Magnoliopsida > Lamiales > Lamiaceae > Mentha > Mentha longifolia. The sequence goes on along the minus strand of CM038111.1, from coordinate 11,381,277 downwards.
CTTTTAAATTTAAATAAAAAAAACTTTTTTCTTCTAAATAATTACATATTTTTTCTCTTAAAGAAAAAACAATAAATTCTTTAAACTAGTCACGATCATCAAATAAATTAAAGAGTTATTTGTTAAAAATACATAAATTATACCACTTTTTAAATTTTCTTATAAAATCTAATTTTTTTGGCATAAATACATAAACTATTACATATTAATATTAATTATGGTCGGCCACATTATGGCCGAATATCATCACCCAAAAAATTCCCTGTTCTCTGTTCTTACCTAATAAATTTTATTCTTGCATTCGTGAAGGTACAGGCAGTATGGTTTGTGGAACAGATACACAGATCTATATCCTCATCAAGATCTAATCTACATGGTTGGAATCAGCGATTACCGCAGAGACTGGTTTTTCGCCCATGTAAACAGGTATATATAAATAGTCATCATTATTTTTATTCATAACAAACTTAAAATTTCAAGCAAGTTAACTGTGCAAGTGAATTTTCCAGGCATGTGAACGGAAACTACGTACCAACGACATGGCAAATCGTGTTCAACGCGAGAAATGCGGCGAGGAAGGGAAATTACACGCTTCGACTGGCATTAGCATCGGCCAATTCCGCAAAAATTCAAGTAAGAATCAACAAGCACGACAAGCGACGCCCTCTGTTCTCGACAGGCAAGATTGGGAAAGACAATGTGATAGCAAGGCATGGAATCCATGGGCTCTACAGATTATACAGTGTGACCATACCTGGATCTAAGCTTGTGGAAGGAAGGAACACCATGTATCTGACGCAGGCACGTAGCTCATCCTCACCATTCATCGGTGTTCTCTACGACTACATTCGCCTCGAAGCTCCTGTGCCTCGTGTCTTATCGCAATTGAAATCATCTCACGTATCATCAAATGTGGACGGACGAGTTATGTTCTTTGTCTTCTGGTTTATGTTCATACACCGATTAGTTTTACATGATTTAAATTAATAAAATGGGAACATGGTTTAATCTATTTGCATGGTATGTTTTATACGCTTAGGGTGTGTGTGTGTACAGACAACATGGCGAATATGTTTTATATCTCATAATTTATACTCCTTCTGTCTCAAGTATTCCGACGCCATTTTCTTATTGGGCCGTCTTAAGTATTCTAACACCTTTCTTTTTGGGAAATAATTAGCTAATTAATAATATAATTAGTAAATCCTTATTACACTTAATATTATCTAATTAAATCTCATCATCCACTCACCTCACAGCACGTATCCCAATATAATTTAAATTCTAAAAGTTTAACTATCATAACTTTCTCGTTTGTTATTCGATTTTTATGATTTTTATACCAAATTAAAGGTCTTGATACGATCTTTCATTTAAGATCAAACATGGATATGTTTTTATGCATTTATAATGCTCTAGTTTAAAAATATGTCTAAATACATAAACCACATCACATCCCTACTCACATTATACTTTACACACTAAACACGCCCGTCTTAAGTTCCGTGCCGAAAAGAAAGGTGTCGAGATACTTGAGACGGAGGGAGTATTATGTATAGAGAATTCGAACTCCGTATTATATTACACTATAATACCTTATCTATCAAGGTGGATTAATTGGTATTTGATTAATCAATCTGTAATTAATTATTGATGGACCAAGAACATTTTGTAATAACAAATATAGAAATTGGGCCAAGTCCATTACACTGCTGTTACTACACAAAAGCATTAATGAACAAGAGCCCAATTAAGGGCCCAATTAAAGAATTTACAACAAGAGATACACACCAAAACAGAGAGAAAAAAATAAAATAAAATAAAAGAAAAAGAAATGGTACATGAAAAATGCTCTGCAGATTTTGTAGCAGCAGATCTTTGCATGAAACCATGCTAGGCAGCAGCAACTTGGACCAAACACTCTCTTCTAATCTGCACAATCAAAGCATCACCTCCATCTCTGCAACTCAACTGGATATGCAAAATCATAGGGGGCAGCAGCAACTGTTTGAGCAGCTTCACCAGTACCCATCAACACAACTTATCACCATTTTCATTCACTACAAAATACTCTCAAGAGAAAATAAATGAGCTAAGGGAGAAAGATGGGGGAAGAAAATATGTACAGGAGAAGAAGCAGAAGGCAGGGGAGGAGGAAGAGCTATGCAACTCTATCCTCAATCATCCTTCCAACCATTCTAGCTGCTGCTGCAAACCCTAACCAGAATCTAAACATCGAAAAGTAAGAATGAATACATATCCCTTCTTCATTTTCTTTTATGAAACTGAAACCTAAGTCCTAAGCTTCTACTGCCAAATACTTATACATGAACCTTAAACACAAGAAATCAGGAAATAGAATCATAATCCTACATAAGTCATAGACGTGGAGGGATATATGTCAATCTAACCCGACATTTGCTAGAAATTTTGGCCCCTGATAATTATAGCCAAAAGACAGGTTAGAGTCGAATATTTTTAATCCAAAATTTTTGCTATCCACACAGGCCGAACTGAATAGTCCGACAAGCCGACAAACTTAACCCGGAAAATTAGCGAGTTGGCCTGATAACCCGATTTTTTTTTTAATTACTTAGTTGTTGAATTTTATTACATTGATTCAAAAAATTGCACTTGGGACCCTCTAGCCCTATTTCAGTGTACCAATCGTGTACCAAAATCGATTTATCTTGATTTTTATTTATTTTTTCTTCAATTTTTTTATATTATGATTAAATCTAACTTTACATAAATTGACTAGAATTCACCCATCCAATTACGGTATATTATTTATTTTTTAATATTTAATTTCAATTTTATTAGTTAAAAAATAAAGAAAAATATTATAAAATAATTATATACTCTAATTAAATTAATGAATCATTGTTACTTAGTATAATAATATACTAAATCATATTACATCGAAATTGAAGAAAAATTTTAAATAAAAATCAAGAAAAATCGATTTTGATACGCGGTTGGTACACGATAGTTGGTACAAGAGGATCCCATCTGCAAAAATTGAAGTTATCTTTTGATTCAAATACTTAAAAATATATTATACTTCGTAATGTTTTATGGTAAGTACTCATCATGTTATTTTCCGTATTTTGAAATTTAATAGTACATAATAAAAAAATGATTATTATAATCATTAAAGAAAAAATATCTTCACATATTCACATCTCAAGTAGTTACTTATTACATAGTATTATACGGAGTATTAAATTATTGATAAGCTATGAATTGTTTTGGAAAAAATAACAAAAGACATTGAGAATTAGGATGATATATATAATTATATGTGTGTGTGTGTGTGTGTGTTTTCTTAAATCCAAATTATATTATTGCATTCGAATTCAAGTTGTTAGTTTTGATGAGAGTTCAAGGGTGCAAATCACTACCCCTAAAATTTGTGATATAGAAGAATACGAACATCTTAAAATATGTACGGAATATATATTAATCTTAATCTATTTTGTCATAATCTTAGCAAAACTTATGTTCGTAAAATTTTATGCTATAAATTCGACTGCATAATTCTTGTTCTTCTATCTGAAAATTTGACTGCTGCCCATATCACAAACACTGCAGCGAGTTGAAAAATTAATTTAGAGGTACTTACTCTTTTCTTCTCTTGGTTAATTCCAACTTTTCGTCTTTCGTCGTTAAATATTTCTTTGTTTATCATGCTACGTGTATAACTATATGCCAATATACACGATAATGTTTCTAGCTTTTGGTGCAAATTTCATTGTATTTTTGTTTAAGTTAAAACAACGTGCAAAAGTGGCTTGAGTTTAGAAGTTACTTGAGTTCGATTTGATTTAATCATTTTAAGGTTCGATATGATTTAAGGTTCGATTTGTCGCAGGTTGCTGTACATTAAGCTGTGGAGAAACATGGACAAGGGTCTACCAAGATGGCCTCTTATATTAATCTGTTTCTTCTTCCTTCTTACAGAAATCCATGCAGCCAGGTTATTTTTTTTAATTATTTATAATTAATAAATAAAACTTATATTATAGTAGTTGAATCATAAACATTATGGTGTATTGGTCTCTTCGCGTGACTGAACCACAACAAAATTTCGTAAATGCATAGTTTATTAATTAGTTTAATTGGTTTGTGATTATCAGTTGTTGGTTATAAAATAATTAGCAAACGTAAATATTATTAACTTCATTATTTTGCAGGGTGAACCCACCGAGTAATGACGAGGCATCTCCTCCAGTCATGCTTCATATAACGAACAGACATGTAAGTCTACAAATCAATTAACTATTCATGCTGGAAACTGAAAATATGCAATCAAATTCAATAAAAAATACAGTAAAAATAAATATATGCATGCATATATAATTAAGTTAATACCATATGATAAAATTGTTAAAAATGTTGAATTTTGTTGCAGGTGGAGATAGATAACGGCATTGTAAGAATCACGTTGTTGAAGCCGGCCGGTATGATCTCGAGCATCGGAAACAGAAGGACGAGCAATGTTCTTGAATATCACAACAAAGAAGGGCGAAGAGGGTGAGTATATTTACACTATACAAGCTTATTTAAGCAAAAAGTAAATAATTAAATCTTTTTTAGACACAAGAGGAATCTTATCTTATACTATACTCGCAGTACCCTATAAGAAAAATAATTATATACTAATACAAAATCTCAAAATCAGTGCGGAAAAAGGCCTTTGGTAATAGTAGTAATTGGGTTTTGGGCATGCATGCAGCTACTGGGACATTGTGTGGAGTAGGCCAGATCGCAACGGCAGTCACTTCGACACGTAAGATTTCGATCATCGTCTTCGTCTTCGTCTTCTTCTTAAGTGTAGTACAAATCATTTACATTGAAGTTGTTGATGTCTTGTGCAGACTCGATTGCACGAGCTTCAGAGTCATAGCAGAAAGTGATGATCAGGTTGAAGTTTCATTTATCAAGACATGGCATCACTACCTTGATAGAGAAGTGCCTCTCAACATCGACAAACGGTACATCGTCCTACGTGGATCTTCAGGTTTCTACTCGTATGCTGTCTTCGAGCACAAGGAAGGATGGCCCGATCTCAACGTAGACGAAGCACGAATCGCCTTCAAGCTTCACCAAGACATGTATGTAGTCTACACATTTCTAACTTCATCAAATGTGTAAGTAGCCATTCATACTTAACTTACACAATTAAATTCATGAATTTGTGTCTATGTATTTAGGTTCCATTACATGGTGATATCGGACGACAAGCAGAGGATCATGCCAACGGAGCGGGACATGCAAGGCGGGCGTAATCTTGATTACAAGGAAGCCGTTCTGCTAACGAATCCGAGCAATCCACAACTCAGAGGAGAGGTATCTCGTCTAAAAGCTCAAACTTGTAAAGAGGCGTGAAATCTATTCATTTATATTATATTTCCTAACAAACACGCACGAATTGAATCAGGTGGATGACAAGTATCAGTACTCGTGCGATAACAAGGATAACCACGTGCACGGATGGATCAGCTCGAATTCGCAGACCGGATTCTGGGTCATCACTCCTAGCGATGAGTTCCGAGCTGGTGGCCCCATCAAGCAAGATCTCACTTCTCATGCCGCCACTACTTCTCTAGCTGTCAGTTTTTTTTAACCATTTAATTAACTAACTGTTCATCTTTATATCATTATTTTTGATAAAATCTGAAAACTGCAATTGATTTTTTTGATGCACAGATATTCTTCAGCGGGCATTATGTGGGCGCGGATTTTGGGATTAGATTGCGCAACGGAGAGAGTTGGAAGAAAGTGTTCGGCCCTGTTTTCATCTACCTCAACTCCGGCAGCGGTCAGAGATACGTTTGGGAAGATGCTAAGAGGCAGGCTGCAGAAGAGACGAGGAAATGGCCGTACGATTTCCCATTGTCGAGAGATTTTCCCCACGCCAATCAGCGCGGCGCCATCTCCGGCCGGCTCTTCGTAAATGACAGGTACACCGGCAGCGGGGGAATCGCGCCGGTGAACTCTGCATATGTGGGATTGGCTCCACGTGGAGATGCTGGATCTTGGCAAGCGGATTCGAAGGGCTATCAATTTTGGACACGAACCGATGAAAGGGGCCACTTTCGTATCAAAGGTGTGAGAGCGGGAACTTACAACTTGTATGCTTACGTGCCGGGTGTCATTGGAGACTACAAACACCCCAACGACATCGTAATCGGACAAGGTTTGTTTTTCGTCTCTCCATATATGTGACATTTCATCAGATAAATAAGAATATACTACTAGTAACTTATGTTAGTAGTTGCTAGTGGTCAATTGTGTTATCGTAGTGTAACGGGCTCCGACCCTGTGGGCCCGGGGCATTACAATATATATATGTTGTAAATTGCTTCAGTTTTTTTTTTTTTATTTTTTAATTTTTTTTTAATTTTACATGTAGACACATGTTTTTCTTTGTTTTAGGAAGCCAAGTGCGAATAGGCAATGTTGTGTACAATCCTCCAAGGAATGGTCCCACCCTCTGGGAAATCGGGATCCCTGATCGCACTGCTGCTGAATTCTACGTTCCCGATCCATCCCCGGATCTTGTAAACAAACTATACCTAAATCATACTGAAAAGTGAGCTTCATATTCATCTTCAACTTCGCATTATAACTTGATTTTGGAGATTGACAAAAATGAATAATTTCTTGCATGGGGGCAGGTATAGGCAGTATGGTTTGTGGAACAGATACACAGATCTATATCCCGATCAAGATCTTATCTACACAGTTGGAGTCAGCGATTACCGCAGAGACTGGTTTTTCGCCCATGTAAACAGGTCATAATTATTTTCGTTCATAACAAGCTTAAAATTTCAAGCAACTTAACAATGCAAGTGAATTTTCCAGGCATGTGAACGGAAACTACGTACCAACAACATGGCAAATCGTGTTCAATGCGAGAAATGTGGCGAGGACCGGAACCTACACGCTCCGACTGGCACTGGCCTCGGCCAGTTTCGCAGAAGTTCAAGTGTGGATGAACAGGCATACCGGGCGACCGCCTCTGTTCTCGACAGGGAAGATTGGGAAAGACAATGTGATAGCAAGGCATGGAATTCATGGGCTCTACAGATTATACAGTGTGACCATACCAGGATCTGAGCTTGTGGAAGGAAGGAACACCCTATATCTGAGGCAGGCACGTGCCTTCTTCCCATTCGTTGGCGTCCTCTATGACTACATTCGCCTCGAGGCCCCCGCGCCTCGTCACGCCTTGTAGCAATCACATTCTTCTTCTTCTGCCGCATCATCCTATAAGGATGGACTGAGGTTTTTTTTTTTTTTTTTGTTTTTTTCCTTTGGTTTTTTGTTCATACACTAATTAGTTTTACATGATTTAAATTAATTAAATAGGAATATCATGACTTTTTTACTTCCATCTATGTGCGTGGTGGGTGTGCTTTTAATTTTTATCTTCTTTTGCTCTGTTCTTGTAACTTAATTTGTAAGGGCAGGAAAGCTTTTCTATCTCAAATTTTGATGGCAGAAAAGAAAAAGAAAAAACCAAAATCCGAAATCATATTAACAGCTTATATATCCAAAAGAAAAGGGAAAAGAAAAAACAAGAAAAGGAAGAAGAAGTACAGGAAAATCATAAATCCAAACTCCTCTTTGTTTTATGCAAATTTAATTTTTTATGTTTTCAAATCATCCATGGTTGCCACTAAAATTTCAATTTTGCTTAAAGGAATTAAGGCTTTTAGCAAAATTGAAAGTTTTAACAATTGCTCTGAATTTAAGGCTTTTAGCAAAAATTAAAAAAGTGTAACGTTATAGCTAATAATCCAAGTGTGAACGAAAATATGATCGGAAATAAGAATAGGAGTATTAGGGTGTACTAATGATGTACCAAAATCGATTTTTTTTTAAAAAAATCTTTATTATTTTCTTAATTTCGATGTATATAATTTAATCTAATATTGTACTCTGTCCGTCTCAGTTCACTAGTCCAGTATACCTCTTATTTTGGGCTGTGAGGATAACTCTAATCCAATTTATTACTTAGCCCAAGTATTTAGCTCATTCCTAGCCCATATTGTAGCCCAAGTCTAAAGGCCCATGTACAGAGAAGGTGTGTAGGAAGTGTGTGAAACCATTGTAGGATGTGTATAGAGAATTCTAGAATGGTAGAAAATTCTCGAGAATTAATCTCAACCATAAGATCAAGATAATCTCCACCATCCATTGAGGAGGGGGAATTGTATATAAAGGGAGCATTCCTCAAGTGTTCTCTCTCAAACTTCCTTACTTAGCCAATTCCCTACACTTTATCCACAACACCATTCGAGTTAGACTGATTTTGGTAGCCGCGAGAGGCAGGACAAGAAGCAAAGGGCGCACGTTTCGTTATTAAAGGAACAAGTTCATGACAATACGTTGCAGATTTCTTCATCCTCGTGTCTTTCTTCCTCGTCGAATTTCCTTATCTTCAGTTGCTCAAGCGCGATCTCCTTGTAGGGCGTCGTTAAGAACAACTGCAGTCCCCACCTCAAGATTGGAGGTGTCGATAAGAACGTGTCTCTTGTGGGAAATGATCTTGTTGCATTGTCGGCCCCAAATGAGACCCATGTAGCTGCCCGTGTGAAGGCTAACCTGTATATTTTGCTGACCCTGAGGGGTTTGAACATTCTCCGACTACGATGATCTAGCACATGGGATAGGATTCATCTTAGGAGGTGGCTTAGACGGTAAAAGAGGTGGACAAGGATGTGGGTTTTTCATAACATTAATCTCAGGATTCCAGTAATATAAAAGACGCGTACTTCCATCAATTAATCCTTTCCAAGGTTCGGGTAGACTTGGATCGTCCGGAGTATACCTGGGCTCAAGTGTGCCAAACAATGCCTCAGCAGTGGCCATTCTAGTTCAATTTACTGCAGCACACAATGATCTCATCATCAAAACCAAGAACATGCCTTATAAGAATTCGTAGTTAATAATAAATATAAATAATACACTTTCAACTCGAATAATGTATGATTGATAACTATTAAATGAAAAAATATATTCAACAAAGCAAGATAAGTTATTTAAAATGTGTGCTTATATGGATGTTTTTATGTTTGAATTATATATATATACGATTTAAGCATTTTAGTAAGAGAATATGCACCTTCCCCCTGCTCTTTTTAAAATCAAATATAGCTATGAAACTTAATTTACTAAAAATTTACCTAACTTTTGGTTAGGTGGACAATTATGACTTTACTTTTCAGCTTTGGAAACTCTCTCACTTACTTTTCAACTATTTTTCTCTCATTTCATTCTCCTTTCTCCCCTGCAAACCATCGTCTTCTCTCTTGTTGGTCCTGGAAGAGTAATTTGATATATGGGGGAAGGAGAAATATACCAAATGCCAACAGTTTTTAAATTTAAAACAATTTGACAAACCAGCTCGTTTAGAGGAGCTCGATACAGAGTACATCTCGTTCTCTTCAGTTATAGCAGCTCGATCTACCAGACCAGCTCAATCTATAAGATGAGCTCAGTTTGACGTGCTTAAGCAGATGCATGTCAAGAACGATCTTGCGGTGCAGAAGTTGGTGGTCTTGTTGGCTACTTTTGGAAAATATTTTCTTTAGTCAGAAGGTATAAGCATGCTGATTAATAAAAGAACATGCGGTGAGAAGAAGGTAAGTGAGAAGGTAAAGTAGATTGACTATAAATAAGAGATAGAGAGATAGAGAACGACACAACCAATTTATCGTGGTTCGGGAAACTTCCCTACGTCCACATCAGGTCAAATCTGAAAATCCCTTAACCCTGAATTTACCTCTCTCTTATTTTTACTGGCTGAGTACCAGTCTCAATCTCTTTTAGTTCCTCAAAAGAAATTAAGCACGAGTTTCGGGCTGTAACCCTTACAACCTCTCTTATTTATGCTGGCTGAGGACCAACTCCAATTTTCGTCGAGTTTGATGAAGACAAGACGCGAGTTCTGGGTCGTGACCCTTACAACCTTCTCTCGAAAGAGATTACAACCTTGCTTACTAACTTGACCTTCTTTACTTGTAGAGCTTGAAGGTCTCAACACTTGGGAAATGGCTTTGGTTCGAGTGTTGAGCTTTGCTTTGTGAGCTAGAGATTTCTGCAGAGATTTGACTCTTAAGATTAATTTTTCATGCTTGATTCTGGAGAAGGCTTGAAGTATTTATAGGCACCATTTTGAAATAGAGCCATTGGACTTACAGAGGTGTCAGAACTAACTGTTGAGACTGACACACTTCTAGCCGTTGGGATTCGTCCTAGCTGACAGCTGACGTGGCAGTCGAGTAGAATAGCACGTCCTTCGAGCAGCAGGATAACCAGCACGCTTGAAATCTTCAACGCAGAGCAGCTGGTCTTCTATGTGCAGATTGACTAAGGAGTAGGTAGCCAGATCGATCTCATATAGGCAAGCTCGATGACAAAAGACCAGGTTGCCAGATCGATCTCCTATAGGCAAGCTCGTTATCGATCTCCTATAGGCACTCGATAACTCGCTCTTAACCATTACAAGCGTGATCAAATGATCTCTAGAATAATAAGCTTGCTAACCTTACTAACAAGACGAGCTCACTGAGCTTGCTCCTAACAATCTTAACTCTATAAAAGAGTAAAATCTATCTAAGTGTTGTTTCTAATAACATCATCAAAACTAAATTGAAAAAGGGTTCCCAACATCTCTCCTCTCCCACTCGCTCTCTCTCCCTACAGCAGCATGTTCATGTATCCTTCGCTGCCTTCCCATGCTGTCGCCTCTCCCTTCAGCCATTGGATCGTTGCCGCCCTCGCCCCTCGGGGTCGGATTTGTTAGGTTTTTAAGCCGCTAGATCGCTTAAAGTCGCATTTTTCGTGGCGGAGAGGAACCCTGATTCTTATGACCGTTTCTTCCATAAATTATTAGATTTGGTGTGATGTGTGCATTAATTTATGGTAACTACTCCTATCCCTCTTTTATATAGATTTCTCATGTAATAAGTTTTTTTAAAACAAAATTCCACAGATTTCTTCCTACACTTTCGATCATATTATATAATATATCATTATAAATCAATTTTTTTTCTATTATTACTTAATTTGCCATAGATTCGATTTTAATGCATTTCTTGCTAACATTGATATATGCATTTAATGTATAATTTCATTTCGAGAGTAAAACACATATTGCATTTTAGTTTTAAAATATAATTCATGTCCTTTTTATATTTCATGTTACAAGAGTTAATTTCTTAATGCATTTTTATATGTATTGTAATGCATCATTATATACGTGATAATGCAGTACATTATAAAAACTCAAAATAATGCTAATATTGTATTTTATATGCAAGCTAATGCATTAATACATTTTTATATGTAAACTAATGCATTAATATGCAGTTCGTAAAGCACCACAAATGGAACAATATAACTTTAATATTGGAGTATTTTAATTAATGTTATGTTGGCTTCAAATTTATTTTAGCAATTGTAATCTTTAATATTTTTCCTAAGTTTATTAGTTAATGTAGGCCATGCACAAAATAAATACCATTAATTATTTAAATAGACCAGTAAAATATTAGATATTTTATAATGCATGATCATGTAAAGCTATAATGCATATTCAGATGTCATATAATGCAACATGTGGCTTAATGTAATGCATCGAAATTTATAACTCAACATCCCATATACAATGCAAAAACATCTATTGTGTTATATATAATCATAGAGAGAGAATATGATTTAGGGATTTCAAATCGGAAATCCCATAATAATAGTCATTCTCAAATAATGCAATTTTTTCCTTTTACATTTTTATCCTTTCTTGGAATTATATTATCAGAAGTCAAATGCATTAATTACTTAATAGTGTTATTTACATTAATCAAGAACCGTTAGATTAGTATCAATGTAAGGCCTAGATTTTTTTTCATTTCTACTCTAAGAGAGTTTTTTTACCAAATCTCAACCTTATATATTTATGTGACCGCGTTGTGATTGATATGTATAATTGTTGTATTTAGCTTTCGTTGTTAATTAATCAATTAAGGATCTACTTTTAAATAGATATGAAGCAAAGTGATGGATGAATACATAGAAAATCTCTTTGGAAGATATCCTTGAGATCTCAGTTTGGGAAGATTTGCGTTTTTTGGCCTTCATAATTAGACTCACTGTGACTGTATTCTGTTATAAATGAACACTAATATACTATATTTCCTTCAGTGCATATTGATGTTAGGCTCCACTTCTGCTAAAGCTTGATTTAGTAATCGTCATTGACAGGAAACATCAAGCCGCCATGGGGATCGAGTAATAATTTTCTGTTCTTGTGAGGCCGTTTAGGTGAATATTTTTAATTTGCTTTTCGGTTGATATTTCCAGTTTGTGGCCATTCATTTTATGAATATTCGTATCTGTTCGTACCATAATTGACTTTGTTTTGTGCATTTAAATTTGAAATGAATTATGAAATTCTTACCCGATTTTTTGTACGAATTTCATAGTTTGTACATCTTCCGTGTTCGTACCACAATTGGTTTTGTTTTGTGCATTCAAATCTGAAATAGATTATGAAACTCTTATCTGATTTTTTGTATGAATTTAACATTTCGTACCTCTTCGGAGGCAGCAATAAGATATTTGTATCAAAAAGCATATACTCCCTCCATCCCATTCCAGTAGTGTCATTTTATTATTTTATATCTCACATATATTCAATCTAGGGGCCTACTGAAGTGGGACGGAGAGAGTACTAACTTTATAATCCGGCCCGACCCACACCGGCCTGCCCTGAAAATTTTAATTCTTTTTTTATTTAAATCTTTCGAAACATGCAATTACGTAGTACATTTATGTTCATTTAGTACTGTTTACTTGGTAAGTGGTAAACGAATAATGTCAATTTGTAACTGCATTACGCAGTACGCTTATGTTCTTTTAGTACTGTTTACCTGTAAGTAGTAAGTGGTAAATGGATAATGTCAAATTGTAACTGTATTACACAATACGTTTATGTTATTTTAGTACTGTTTACCAAGCAGGCCGGACTGGGCAGAGCGGGCCGGCTGGGCCGGGCCGGGTTAGGTCGGGCTGAGCTGTTACTTTACCAGCCCTAAGGGAGAGGGAATGACATTTTTATACTCAAAAATAAAAATTGGGTGTTTTTTGTGTAAATTATATTCTAAAGCTAAAATTGATTACTATTACAAAGTCAAATTAGGTAAAAAGGTATATTATCTCTATTTTTTTTTTTTTTTTGCCTTGATTATTAAATCATGCAAATATAAATTCAAATTATAAATTATAATTAAACTTCTAATGCGTAATATATTTAACTTGAATAATATATATGAATAGCAATTAATTGAACTAAAAATAGTAATTTCTTTTTTCTTTTTTTTTTTGAAACCAAAATAGTAAATTCTATAACTTGCAGAAACATAATTAATCTATAGAAAATGAAAGATTTTTTTAAAAAAGGGAGGGGCTGATCAAAAGAAAAAAAAAAAAAAAAGTTAACAAGGGGGAGGGGTGGGAGATAAAACAAAATTTCCTTAAGCCGCAGGCTATCAGTCTTTTAAGTTGATACACTTCTTTTTTAGACCCACTAATTGGACCCTTGTTTTTTTTAATTAACACACTAATGACCCAAAACACCTACCCAACTCCCAACCCATTTCAAACCCTACCCAAAATCAATTCAGTTTCTCTCCCTCTTCTTCAAATTCGTCGGTCACCTCTCGTACCTTTCTTCATCGCCGGTCTCTTTTTGCCATCGTCGCTCTCTCGCTTTGGCCAGTTCGAAGGTCCACCAAAAGCCCGGAAGCCGGTCCCAGCGCCGCCGCCCGTCGCCCCTTCATCTCTCCCTGTGCTTGCGGCGATAACCCTAGCCCGTCGCCCCTTCATCTTTCCCAGTGTTTACGGTGCCTTGTACGAGCAGTCTTCGAGGGGTTTCTCCCAATTCGATTTACGTAGAGCGAATCTTCTGCATCCCCTCCCCTCTCGATTCTTGTTTCTCAATTCACAGAGAGCGAATCTTCTGCCACCGCCGTATTCTATTCTCTGCCACTAGCAGCAGAGCGCCGCCGCCAGTGCCGCTTCGGATTCCGGCAGCTCAAGGACCACCATCTTTCGGCTTCCCTTCCTCGGCAGTAACAGAACGTAGCAAAGGGGAATAAAAGACTTCCCCTTAATTTCTTTTCCAAATTCAAGTTTGATTTCAGATTCTAATTCTAGTCCAGTAGTTTTCTATAGTTTTATTTTCTGATTTTGAGTTTATGTAAAGGATTTTCGTAGCTGCATAGTTCAATAGTTCTGTGTTACTGTGTAGTTTGATTTCTGCATATGAATGTTCTGGGTATTAAAAACTATGAGGAAAATTATGCATTTTTTGAGTAATTGTTTGAGTAATTTTCGACTAATTCTGCATATGAATGTTCTGTTTTCAATTCTTCCTCTTTATTTACAGGTAAAACTCTCGGAAAAACATAATTAAACTGCAAAAAAAAAAATAATTAATTAATTATTATCAGAAAATCAAAAAAACAATTTATTAATATTTCAGTTTTTTATTTTTAATAAATAAATATTAATTATAATCCTAATTCATTGTTCTCCTCAATTACCAAACTCATTTAAAACACTAAACACTTCCTATATTAATTCTCAGTGTCAAAAAGAAGTGTATCAACTTTAAAAGATCGGACGGAGTACTACTCTATTTTTTTGAAGGGACGTGCGCGAACGTTGTGGAAAAGGAAATGTTGGAGGTGTAAACGTTACGGGTTTCCTTGCACCATTTCCCAAGGAATTTAATGTGATTGTATACCATATCTTAAGGAAAATATATTTAAGTTAGATAATATTAATGTGATATGCCCGAGCATTTATGTGACAGTAGTCAGAGGCGGTTTTGGGCCTGTGCGGGGTGGGCGATCGCATAGGGCCCCTGAAAAATTTGGGCCCCATATTTCTGAACCCATGTTATATATATATATATAATTATTCACCACTTATATCTAACAAATGTCTTTAGAGCAGTTGGTGTAGTTTTCGTGAAGCTATCCTAGTGGTCTTGGGTTTGAAACCCCTTGGGCCCATAATTATTAGCTTATGTATTCTTTTAACTTTTTATTTTTAAGTATTGCAAATGAAAATAAGGGCCCATTTTTTTTACCTCAGTTTTTATTACAGTAACCCTTGGGCACATACCTTTAGTTTTTCTTTTTTTTTCTTTTTTTTTTTTTCATTTTTGAGTATTACAAATATAAAAAAAGTATTTTTGAGTATTGCAAATGAAAACAAGGGCCCATTTTTTTAACTCACTTTTTATTGCGGTATTGCAAATTAAAACGAGGGATGTAGGTCCCGATAAATAGATATTGGTGTATGGGGAGGGGAATACACCAATTAGCCAACAGTTTAGACTTTTCAAAACAATTTGATCTTACTGAGTCGTCACTTTCAGTTAATCAGAGCAGTTTAGTTTTTCCAGCTCAAACAGTGAACTGCTGAGCTTGCAAAACTAACCTGCGTGCGGAAGTTTGGTGGAAAGGTTGGTTAACAGTTTTCAAAGCAGTTTTCAAGGAACACTTTAGTTCAAACAAGTGTTCATGCAAACTGTGAAAGTGGCTAACATTTCAAACAGTTTTCAAAGACAGTGCACATGCAAGACAGGTTACAATCGTGCAGATTGTGAGCATGCAAACTGTGTGAAAACAGATGATAAGAACAGAGAAACACGAGGAGTTTTTATCGTGGTTCGGAGTAAACAGCTCCTACGTCCACGCCAGATCCCGTCGAATCTGTAATCCCTTAACTTGAGATTTTTTACTCCTTTTAACACTGGTGGAGGTTCCAGTCCAAATTCAAGTCTCTCTTTAGACTGAATCTAGCACGAATCTTGAGTCGTGTCTCTTCTAACTTTACATACAAACTTACATACAATCTTACTAATGCTAAACAACTAGCACTAATAATCAAACTGGAAAGCTGTGAAAAGCTATCAGCCGTTTGGAATACAACTCTATCAACTACACTGAATATCAACAGTGATGGTAGTGAGAGTGTGGATTGTGTTCTAGTAAGACAGATTCTAGAAAGAATAGAAATCTACAAAGATCAACACTTAGGAAAACTCTAGTGATTTCGAGTGTTGATTGTGTGAATATTTAGCTTGAGATTTCTGCAGCGTTTCAGCTTGTAATTTGAGTTTCCCGTACTTTCTTTCTTGAATGTCTTGAGGTATTTATAGATAAGCATTTGTAATAGAGCCGTTGTGTGTGTCAGTATGTGCAGAACCGTACACTGACACAATTATGGACGTTGAGTTGAGGACAGGTTCCTCAGCCACAGCTCAGGTTGGACTTTGCAGGTCACGCTTCCTATACCTCGAACTGTCTTCAGTCTTCTGTAATCATCGCAAGAAATCTTCGAGTTTGGTTGGAGCAGATTACATAGACAGATTATATAAAGGAACGTTATGACAGGTTTGAGTAAAATAGGTACAAGGTTGCACTACCAACCTTGACCTTTACATAGCAACTGTTCGAGTTAAGCTTGACTGATCCAAACACGGAGACCAGCCTGTTCCAATTAAAGTCTATTGTCTAAGTGTGGTTTCTAATAGCATTATCAAAACTTAGTTCAAAGAGAGAAAAGGTTCCCAACAATTTCCCCCTTTTTGATAATGCTGAAACCCACACTTTACATCTTGACTTAGAAGTTTTGAACTTTACCAAAAATATAACCAAGGTTTGAAGTTCAGCCAGCTGCATGAGAAAAAGTGTTAGGAAATTTAAAACATAACATGCAGAGGCCTGGACAATGAGATTTTGTCATCAGGAACAAAATATGATCATTTTTCATTTATAATATCAACTGAATTGATGTACACAGATTACAGAGTTGATATAACAAATGAAAGAAAACGATCAAGTCACTTCCTCACAGTTTTGAATCTCTCTTCAGCGATCTTCTCATTGCTTACAGATCCCATAGCTGCGTAGATACTGTCACGGATCGATTTGTACTTATCACAGCCTGTGGTCTTGCAACCGTACTAAGCTGAGATATTCCTTATGAAAGTGTTGATCCGGTCGATATCTGGAGTATCAGAGTCGCAGACGGTGGGAGGTTGGAAGGTCTCTATTTTGGGCGGATTGATCGTGACATTCGCCTCTGTAGCTTTCGCACGGACTCTTTTAATGAAATCGCGGTCAGGAAAAGCTTGCATCCAGTTGTAAAAGGCAGTTTTGGAATCACCAGTGTAGCGAGCATCAACCTGCAACCAGTAGTGGTGTAAGATGAACTGATTCAGGAACTCGTCCCACAAAGGCTGATCTTCCACTGGTAGCCAATCAGTTGGCTCTCTCTTGTCAGCTTGATCCTTGCAGCTTTCAAGACCTCGAAAGCTTCTGATGCGAGCTTTGTCCCTTGCTCTCTGTTTCCTCATATCTTCGAGAAATAGCTTCTGCTTGCCTTCATCCTCGCATTCATCTGCGGTGTAGCCAGCTTCTGCCATCAAACGAATAAGAGAGGCCTCACCCTGTGCCCTTTCTTGTTCAGACAGCTTCTGGGCAGCAAGTTGAGAGACAGCTGTTACAGGCGGAGCAGCTTCTGATTGAGTTAAAGGAGGTTGGGTGACCTTTTTCTCCTTGCCTTTTGCTTTAGCAGCAGTGCATTTGCCTTTCCCTTCCCCCTTTTCGGCATTATCAATTAATTGCTGAACAGTGGTATTGAGAGAGGCTTGCTCATTGGAGATTAAGGACAGGTCAGTGCTGATTTTCTCTTTAAACTGGAGGAGGGAGTTGATGTTCCCTTGCATTTCTTCTTCTTTCTTTAGAGAGCTAGATGAAGCTTGTGCGAGCTTTGAAGAGAAGCTGTTGACAAGCTAGTTGAGCTGTTCAAACTCATATCGCAGGTTGTCAACTGAAGATGCGTAGGCGACCTTTAGTTCAGATAGCTGGTTGGGGAGCAGCTTGTCCAATTCAGCTTTCAGGCGCATGGAGATGAAGGAATCGAGCTGGCCTGCCACTTCATCCTTGATAATCTGTGGCATTTCAGCCTTGATGTTTGACAGCATGGCAGATGCTGCTGTGTCCATTGCGTCAATTTTGTCCGCAATCTTCTGGTGTTCAGCGACCTCGGTGGCCTTCACCTTGGAAACTTCCTCAATGATAAATTTCTTCAAATCTGCTTGGACAGCAGTGAGAGGAGTTCCTGCGGTTGCGACAGGATAGACCGGTACACGATCATGATCGGACACTGCGTCTCGCTGTTCTGGGATGGAGAAGGAATTGGACTGAATTCTTCATCCTCCAGAAACCTGTCATTGTAAGAGTCGCGATCGTGATAGTAAAAAGATTTCAAGTCGACACTGAGTACCTTGGCCTCTCTCTTCATCCTAGAGAGGACGAACTTCTTGAAGCTGTCGCGAGCTTCAGGAATGGAAGCATAGCCAAAATACTTCCCAAGGTTGTGCTCTTCAATCTCTAGCTGTTCAATGGGGTGGATAAGGAAGATGGACTTCAAATCACAGTACGATCTATCCTTCCCATCAAGCAGAGCACGTAGCCGAATTGCCAGCTGCCTGGTCTCCGGAGTTAGATCAATGCCGGGAAAAGACTCCATGACAGTCTTCTCAGCTTCGATCTCGATGGAGTTGACCAACATGGCAGTTGCAGTCTTGATCGGATCCTCTTCTACATCATCATCATCAGATGAAAGGATGAGATGGAGGTCAAGCTCTGGAGGCGAGCTGTGATGATGAGAAGCTTCACCGAACTGCTGGTGGATGACGATGGAAGTATCAGGATTTTCTTCCTCGAAATCTGTGTCATCCTCCAGTTGAGATTCGCTATGACTTTGGCCAGCTTGCTTCGAAGCTGTTGACTGGAAGATATCACGAACATAGGGTACAGGTATTGAAACCTGTGCATCGAGAACTGTCTGTTCTGGGATGTCTTCAAGGGTTTGACGAGCAGGTTGGTGCTGAACTTCTATGGAGGCAAACTCCGTATGCAACCTGCGTGATATGGGAGTTGGAGATTTGATGCGCACAGATTTGGCAGGTCTGTCCAGCTGCTTGCTAGGGGCAAGCTGTCTCTTTCTCCGAACGTCACGCTGCTCTGGTGGTACCCAAGCTGGGTTAGATCAACCCATGTCGTACAGGAACGGCTTCACCATATCATCATTCTTGGCAAAGACGGTCATGTCGACACCAATTATTAGTTCGAGCTGCTTCTGGTCCTTGGGGACCTTCTCCTTGTTGAAATAAGTCACTCCACTCCAGTTGAGGTTGGGGTGGAGGCAGTGAATGAGAGAGCATATTTTGGTGCCTAGACGCAGATTCTTGGCAATTCGGAAATCGGTCACCACTTCGCCTTCATAGGTGATCGAGAGCTGCTTGACTTCTTCATTTAGGAGCTCGAGGAGAAATCGGGCCCAGTTCACGTTTAGACGCTGCACGATTGCAGTCATCACTCTAAACTTCGCTGGAGTGACAACGTCGTGGTTATCAGAGTAACCAAGGAAAACTTTGTGAACGAAGTCAAAGAGGGCTCTATACGCAGGTCTTAACAGAGGGCGCGAGAACCTCTTTCCATCATACTGGGTTGCAGGCTGCATGAGAGCTTTTTGGTAAACTGCTTCCAGATCTGCATCCGGAACGTCCAAAATTAAACCCATTAGCTTGTGATACAGGATCTCCACAGTTCCTGAATCCGCGATGCCGTAGGTTCGAGAGATGAGCAAGCGAATTGGAATGGGCTCGTCGCGTACACCAGGTACAGGAAGATGAAATTGGGCAGAGTCGACATCTTCCGGGCAAAAATATGATAGAAAGAACATTGCGACTTGCTGCGGAAGCCAGAATTTTGGCTCATGAGTAATAATCTTGTAAAATCTGTCCGCTTCCTGGATGGCGGAGTACATCTCGTTCAAGCCGGCGTAATCATAGGTTGAAAGATTTGCCGCAGGCTCTGTGAGAATGTACTGCTGTAGATACTGGATCTTCTGCTCGGTTGTTTGTGGAAGAGATTGAGATGTAGATTCTCCTGCCATTTCAAGAATGTCTAAATGAGAACGTGAATTTGGGAAATTTTGAAAGAGAGTTGCAGAGAAAAATGGCGGAAGAATGCAGAAATTGAATTTGGGAACGACGATGCACAGTTACATTCTTATTTAAAAGATAAAGCGGGCGGTTGAGATTGAAGTAAATCAACCGTTCAACAGATGGGATTGAATCCCTGGAAATCCGTGAGATAGTGGGCGCGTGGGATTGGTTGTGTATCCCACTCGCACTACCCTATCACTCAACCGTCGCCTCGCATTAAATGCGGATTTGAGACTTTGCATGCGCTTTTTGACATACATGGAAAGTGAAGCAAGAATGTTAAGTACTGTGTCAGAATATCCTTAACAAAGATTTCAATAAATAACAAAATACATGCTTCAATAAATGAAAATGATTGATAAGGTATATAATTGATTAAGTGAAGCAAAAATATTTTAATGAGGTTTGAATATATGAAATATTAAGGCATATCATTGACATATATAGAACTTGATTAAGAAAATGGAGACTGATACAGGTCATCCATTACACTTCCCTATTCAAACTGTCTTATTCACAGTTTCTGATCAAAAAGGTTCCATTGGTTATCAGTTCACAGCTCTTATCTAGCTGGACTGTCCTTTGTGAACTGCTCTTGTGCATCCTTTTCATCAATGTGAGCTTTGATGAATTCCCACAGCTTGGCGTTCTCAGTTTGCAAGGCTGCAACCTTTTCATCAATATACAGCTTGCTCTCCAATTCCAGCATGTTGAGCCTTCGAGACATCTTAAGAAACTCTGCTTGTAGAAGGCTAACATCTGGTCCACTGTGTGGAGCTGTTGAGAGAGGATGTAGGAGCTTCTGTGACAGGAGCTTGGGACTGAACTTTGGACGGGAAACCTGGAGGGGTGCCTGGAGGGGACTGTTCGACAGCAGGTTTCACCCCAACCTGTGGGAGGCAGATTGCTTTGTGGTCGCAAATGGTGTGAGATCAGTCTCCATGAAGGTTGTTGTAGATCGAGTGATGCGCTTCTGAGAGGGCGCAAATTGCAGATCCTCCAGCTTTCTCTTTCCTTTTCTGACTGACTCAGCCTGGACGCTGTCTTCTTCATTATCTTTACTGCTATCATCTTCGTCTTCAGGTACATCTACCTTTGAGTCACGTATTTCTGTGAGCAAAAGCTTGGCTGCACCTTTGGCCTTGTTGATCTTGTGAGGCAAGATGCCAAGAATCATGATCAACTGGTTGCAGGTGTGAGGAACCAGCTTGTCGTCAGGAAATCTAGTGCAGACACGCCATACGCGATTTGTAAGAGTTCTCTGCAGAATGATAGAGAGCTTGGTGCCATGACGAAGTTGCATGTTGGCCTTGATCCTAGCAGGTAGCTCTGCAGCTTCATTGATTAACAGATTGACTAGTAACCTGGCCCAGTTAACATTCAACTGTTTCACCACAGCAGTTAGCAGTTTAAACTTCGACAGAGTGACAGATTCGTTCGAGCCTAGGTAAGAGAAGAACACATTGTGAACGAATTCGAACATAAATCTGTACTCGGATTTCAGGTCGTGGCGGTTGAAGGTTCTCTGATCATAGATTTTCTTGGGCTCAAACAGAGCTTGTTGATATACATCGTTGACGGATTCTATGGGCACATCATCAACCGTTGTGATAGCCCCTGTATCCGATAACCTGTAGGTTTGAAGGACGAGTGGAAGAAGATAACGCCGCTCTTCTTCGCTGTTGACGAGAAAAGTTGTCGTTGCGGGGTCTCCGGCTATTGATTCCAGAGAACACAGTAAATAAGCAACACTTTCTGGTAGCGTCATTCGTGGATGTTGAGTGATGATGTTGAAGAAACCATCACATTAGGTGATAGTCTCAATCATCTGATCCAAACCTCTGTATCCATACGAGTCTAGCACATCAACTTTCTCAAAGAAGATGAGAGGGGTTGCTTTCTTCACTTGAGCATTCAATGAATCTGTAGACATTTTTGTGGAGAGAGAGTGAGGATTTTGAAATTCTGAGTTTATGAAGATGAAAGAACGAAAGAAATTTCTTAGAGAGAGTGAAGGTAATTTTGAAATTTGATTTCAAAGGATTTCAAGAAACGCGTAATGAAATCAAGAATATTCTTTCTATTTATAGACCTCCAACGGTCAGGATATGATAAACAGATATGCATTCCTTGTTTTTCGTGAAAAACTTTTCAAATTCTTAACAGAAAGAAAACATATATGACAGAATATATGGGTAGAGGAAATAATTTTCAGCTAAGATTTAAATGGAGATTGATACGATATCTCCAGTTCCCCCTTAAAGGTTGACCAGTGATTGATGACTTTCAACGCAGTTTGTGGTTTCAAGCTGCGTGTCATTTCACTGCTTCTCGTGAGCTGCAGTTTCCAGGTCTGTCTGTCTTTGGCTGTTCTGTACTAGTGAACTGCCTTTTTGTTAGTTTGCAGTTTCCAAGTTAATCTGCTTTTGGCTGACCTATGCTTGTGAACTGCTGCCATTCTCTGACTTGGGCTGTATATCCATTCTGAGCATTCCAAGCCTTCCACACAGCATTTTGAATCTCTCTTCCATGAGAGGTTTTGTTAGAATATCGGCTCTTTGGATGTCAGTATGGATTTTCTCAACTTTTATATCTTGTTTTTCCACGTGATCTCTTATGAAGTGATGCCTTATATCAATATGCTTGCATCTGGTGTGGTAGATAGGATTCACAGTGAGAGCTATGGCGCTTATGCTGTCACAAAAGATAGGAACTTTTTGAATAGTGACATCATAATCTTTGAGTTGTTGTTTCAACCAAAGAATTTATGCGCAACAGCTTGCCGTTGCCATGTACTCAGCTTCTGTTGTTGAAGTAGCAACTGAGGTTTGCTTCTTTGAAAATCAAGAGATTAACTTGCTTCCAAGAAACTGACAGGTCCCTGATGTGGACTTCCTGTCCAGTTTGCATCCTCCATAATCTGCATCTGCATAGCCAGTTAGTTCAAAATTATCATCACAAGGGTACCATAAACCGAAGTTTGCAGTTCCCTTGACATATCTAAGGACTTTCTTGGCTGCTTCTAGATGCGATTCCTTTGGATTTGCTTGATACCGAGCACATATTCCAACTGCAAAAGAAATGTCAGGTCGACTTGCAGTAATGTAAAGTAAAGAACCAATAATTCTCCTGTACAGAGTTATGCTGGCAGGTTTTCCTTCAGAATCTGGATCCATCTTGCCATTTGCAATCATTGGAATCTTCAGAGGTCTGCTATCTTGGACACCAAATTTGGTTGTCAGCTCGTTAGCATACTTGGATTGACAGATGAAGATACCATCCGCAGATTGCTTGACCTGCAGACCGAGGAAGAAGTTCATCTCCCCCATCATGGACATTTTGTACTCACACTTCATGAGTTCTTCAAACCTGTCACATAGAAATTTTGACCTAGATCCAAAAATAATGTCATCAACATAAATTTGTACAAGAAGAATATCATCCTTGTACTTAAAGGTAAATAATGTTCTGTCGACTGATCCTCTTTTAAAACCAGAATGCAGTAGGAATGTAGACAACGCTTCATACCAAGCTCTGGGAGCTTGTTTCAAACCATATACTGCTTTGTGCAGTTTGTAAACTTTCTCTGGACCTGTTTCCTCGAAACCTGGAGGTTGTTCAACGTAAACTTCTTCTCCTAGGATTTCATTGAGGAAAGCACTCTTCACGTCCATTTGATAGACTTTGAATCTCTGATGAGCTGCATATGCTAGAAACAATCTTATTGCTTCTAATCTTGCTACTGGTGCGTAGGTCTCATCATAGTCTATTCCTTCTTGTTGACAGTAACCTTTGGCAACTAATCTTGCCTTATTTCTGATTACTTTAGCATTCTCATCTTTCTTGTTTCTGAACACCCATTTTACATCAATCACTCCTTGATGTGTAGGACGATCAACTAGTGACCATACTTCATTTCTTTTAAACTCATTGAGTTCCTCTTGCATAGCTGTAACCCAGTCGTGGTCGGCAAGAGCTTCTTCAACAGTTTTGGGTTCAGAGTAGGATAGATAACAGCTTAGTAGACAGCTTTCACCTATCTGTCTCCTTGTCTTCACACCTGCTCTTGGATTCCCAACAATGAGATCTTCAGGATGAGCATCGACCCATCTCCTTCGTCGAGAGATTTCTTCTTCTGTGAGAATTGGTTCAGGGTCTGGTATGGGAACTTCAAACTCAGGTAGAGGTTGAGGAGTGAAGGGGTCAAGCTGTTCAAACTGTTCAGCGAGCTGATCCATTGACAGTTCTGCATTGACTGCAGGTTCTGTTGAAGTTTCTGGATTAGTTGAAGAGGAGCTGGTTGGAGGAGCTTCGGTTCCCCCTTGGTTTGTTCCCCCTAGCTGAATGGGTGGAATTTGTGAATTGAGACCTTGCACAGGCTGAGCTTCTTCTTCTTCCAAGTCGGTTGGACTCCATATTAGTATTTCATTTCGAAACTGCGTGTTGGAGCCTGTTTGATTTTGACTTGTACCTGTACTTTCATCAGGTTGGGTCTCCCTGTACTCACAAATAGATTCAGCAAAAATATGTGGGGTTACTTCCACAATATGAGTTTTCTTGTTAAAAACTCTGAAAGCTTTGCTGATCTCTGAATATCCTAAAAATATTCTTGGATCTGCTTTGCTATCAAACGTTTTCAACTGTGATTTCTCATTATTATGAATGTAACACACACAGCCAAAAGATTTAAGATATTTAAATCGAGGTTTCTTATCCTTCCACAGCTCGTATGGAGTCTTTCCATGTCTTGTATGAATGACTGATCTGTTCTGAGTGTAGCAAGCTGTGTTGATTGCTTCCGCCCAGAACTTATTAGGAAGATTGGTTTCATTCAGCATCGTGCGAGCTGCTTCCTTTAGTGATCTGTTGCGTCGTTCAACAACACCATTCTGTTGAGGTGTGCGAGCTGCTGAAGTTTGATGAGTAATTCCACTTTTGGTGCAGTATGATTCAATCATATGATTAAGAAATTATGTTCCGCGATCGGATCGGATTGAGATCACACTTTTGTTCTTCAATTTTGACAGTTTGGTGAGCAGCGCAGGTAGCTCCACTAGTGTCTCCTTCTTTTTATGTAAGAAAATAACCCAAGTATATCGTGAGTAATCATCAACAATAACGAGAGTATACTTTTTACCATTAATGCTTCTAGGAGTCACTGGACCGAATAGATCCAAGCGGAGTAGTTCCAAGATTCTACTTGTGTTGTGAGCTGCAATGCTTGGAAATGATGATTTGGTCTGCTTTCCAGCTTGACAGGCTTCACAAACATGATCTTTGTAGTAGACTTGATCTGGAAGATCATCTGCGAGCTTCTTGCAAGCGAGCTTATTGATGGCTTTGAAGTTCAAGTGACACAGTCTCTTGTGCCATAACCAGCTTACTTCAGGTGCAGATTTGGTGACCAGACAGGTTTCTTTTTCATCTGACCATTGTACTATGTACAAGTTATCCTGTAAAATACCGGTAAGAAGAATTTATTCTCCTTCCTTGTTCTTTATAGCACACTTGTTAGCAGAAAACTCTACTCTTTTTCCGTTTGAGCAGAACTGGCTTACAGAAAAGAGATTATGATTTAAACCTTCAACATAGGTGACATTAGATATTGTTGTTTTACCAACAATTAGATTACCGTAGCCTCTTGTTTTCCCTTTAGAGTCTCCTCCAAAAGCAACTAGAGGTCCATCACATTCAATGAAGTTTGTAAGCAAGCTTTTGTCGCAACTCATATGCTTTGTGCATCCACTGTCGATGATCCAGATCGCCCCGCGAGCTGCTCGCTTCCTCCTTTGAGTTTTTCCATCTTGCAATTAGACAGTTTTAGCAACCCATATGAATTTGGGTGCTTTGTTAGCAGGTTGAGATTTGGCAGCTTGGTTTCCAAGCTTCCTCTTTTGTAAACTCCTGTTGACTCGTGGCTTGGTCCGTTGCACATTTGAGTAGGTTCCATTTGAGTATGCAGTTTGCAGTTGGTAATGAGCAGGTTGATAAAGATCATTTCGATAGCACTGCTCCATGTAACCACATCTGCATTGATCATTTACAAATCCACTTCCATGTGGAAATCGATATTGCATACTTGACAGCTCAGGATATTGGTACCAATGATGGTTGTACCAGTAACCTTCATAGTCAGGTCTCTGTTGGTTTGGCCACTGCTCATAGTAGTTTTGTTGAGGTCGAGCAGTTTTCGGTTGAGAAACTGTTTTTCCTTTGTTAGCAGTTTGCACTTTTCTTTGAGTAGGTTGGCTTCCTTTTTGATAAGCAGGTTGACCATGCAGTTTCCTAGGTCGCACAACCTTTTGCTGTTCTACTGGCGGTCTCAGCTGCTGTTTCCTGATAGGTTTTCCATACTCTTTTATCAGGATTGCTTGAGGTTGCCGGGCTGGATTCTTCAATTTTATTTGTTTATCTGGCAGAGTGTGATGAGCTTTGCCTTCAGCCAATCCCTTTTCTTTTACAAACAGGACCTTATCTTTCTCATTGACTCCGCTGGTTTGACCATGGAATCCGACGCCAAACTTTATCTGAGCAGGTCTCTGGGCAGCTTGCAAGACTTCAAGCTTTTCGCCATTTTTGTTCATTCTCATTAGGACTTGTTGAAGCTTGAGCTCTTTCTGCAACAGCTTTTCATGCTCATTTGAGAGATCTGTGAGTTGACCATTCAGTTTGATTATCTCACTGTCCCTCTTGATAAGCATTTCCTTAAGGTTTTCTTCCCTTAAGGCTGATTTACCCATTTGGACTTTTAGGGTTTCAATCTCCTCTTTTACTTCATCATATGGAGTGAGGCTTCCATCTAAGGCAGCTTTGAGCTTCAAGTTTTCACCCTCCAGCTTGGATCCTTCTATGACTACTTGTTTGAACATTTTTGAGAGCTTCTTGTAGTCATCAAGTTGTTGTTGAAACTCTTCATACGTTGGCATTTCAGGTATTTCAATACCTGCATGTTCAGGGTTAGCTGAATATGAAGAAGAGGTTTTAGTATCAACCTTGTTTTGGACAAGATCGAGATCCTTTCCCATGAAGCATTCCTCATATTCAAGTTCTTCATCAGCTAATCGACATTCCTCCTCATCCAATTCATCATCGTCATCTTCGTCGGAGGAGGTTGAGTCTGATAATGTGGCAACAGCTTTGGCTTCTTCCTCAGCTGCGATCATGGCATTGCGCTGCTCCTTTAGCTTTTGGTCTCTTTTTGCGCGGAGCTCTTCGCGTTCAACCTTTGATAAGTCTGGGCAGTCTGACTTATAGTGATCTGGTCTGCCACATTCAAAACAACCACCCGTGGGAGTGTTAGAGGAATTGAATTTAGAGGGTTTTGATATACCTTCACCTTTCTTGTCGGAAGAAGAGGTGGTTTGATTTCTCTTGAAATCTTTGTGATATTTGCGGAATTTGTTGAAGCGTTTTTCAAGTTTTTCATTCCTTCTAGCCATAAGTGCATAGTCCTTCAACAATTTTTTCATTTTAGAGCATAGATCTTTTGGGATTGATCTTTCTTCTGTAATTGATGTAGCTTTGAATGCAGCATCTTTTTCTTTCTTTTCGGGCTCAGTCTTCTTGCTTGAAGACGTTTGTTGTGACCCGTGCAATCTGATCATTTCAAACTCATTCCCGATGAGCAAATCAAACAGTTGCTCAGTTGACAGGTTGCTGATGTCCGACCTGCCGCGGTGCATGGCACTGTACACATGCCAGCTTGCTGGAAGAGATTGGATTACTTTGAGATTGAGTTCGCACTGAGTGTATTTATCTTTCTTGAGAGCCGCGATCTCCAAGGTAATCATTGTGAATCTGTTCTTGAGCTGGTCAATGGTCTCCATTGGCTGCATTTTGAATTCTTCGAATTTACTGCATGCCACTGACAGCTTATTTTCCAGCATCTCTGTTGATCCAAGACTTATTGCTTTTAAGGTGTCCCACATCTCCTTGGCAGTTCCCAGATTTCTTATCTTGGCCAGGTGGACGCCCTTAACTGTGCTCGAGATTAATCCTTTAGCGAAGCTGTCAAGTCCAGCTTCCTTTCTTTCCTCAGTTGTGTATTTTCTGGGATCTTTAATCTTTGGCACATACGTTGCTTCAGAAGCTTTATCTCCTGATACATCAGTTTCGTAGGGTTCGAGGATGGGTGTGGGACCATTCTCGATGACGTCCCACATTAGCACATGATGAGCTTGGAGGCACATCTTTATTCGAAAACTCCAGTCTTCATAACCCTGTATAGAAAAGTCTTCACAGACACGAGAAGTGAAGCTTCCATATTGACAGTTTATATATGCGCAGTTTGCAGACACAGAGATCTAGTTCAATTTGACACTTAAGCACAAAAAGCTTCTAGTATACAGAAGCAGTGGTCAAAAGAACCACTGCTCTGATACCACTTGTAGGTCCCGATAAATAGATATTGGTGTATGGGGGGGGGAATACACCAATTAGCCAACAGTTTAGACTTTTCAAAATAATTTGATCTTACTAAGTCGTCACTTCAGTTAATCAGAGCAGTTTAGTTTTTCCAGCTCAAACAGTGAACTGCTGAGCTTGCAAAACTAACCTGCGTGCGGAAGTTTGGTGGAAAGGTTGGTTAACAGTTTTCAAAGCAGTTTTCAAGGAAAACTTTAGTTCAAACAAGTGTTCATGCAAACTGTGAAAGTGGCTAACAGTTTTCAAAAACAGTTTTCAAAGACAGTGCACATGCAAGACAGGTTACAATCGTGCAGGTTGTGAGCATGCAAACTGTGTGAAAACAGATGATAAGCTTTTAACACTGGTGGAGGTTCCAGTCCAAATTCAAGTCTCTCTTTAGACTGAATCTAGCACGAATCTTGAGTCGTGTCTCTTATAACTTTACATACAAACTTACATACAATCTTACTAATGCTAAACAACTAGCACTAATAATCAAACTGGAAAGCTGTGAAAAGCTATCACCGTTTGGAATACAACTCTATCAACTACACTGAATATCAACAGTGATGGTAGTGAGAGTGTGGATTGTGTTCTAGTAAGACAGATTCTAGAAAGAATAGAAATCTACAAAGATCAACACTTGGGAAAACTCTAGTGATTTCGAGTGTTGATTGTGTGAATATTTAGCTTGAGATTTCTGCAGCGTTTCAACTTGTAATTTGAGTTTCCCGTACTTTCTTTCTTGAATGTCTTGAAGTATTTATAGAGAAACATTTGTAATAGAGCCGTTGTGTGTGTCAGTATGTGCAGAACCGTACACTGACACAATTATGGACGTTGAGTTGAGGACAGGTTCCTCAGCCACAGCTTAGGTTGGACTTTGCAGGTCACGCTTCCTATACCTCGAACTGTCTTCAGTCTTCTGTAATCTTCGCAAGAAATTTTCGAGTTTGGTTGGAGCAGATTACATAGACAGATTATATAAAGGAACGTTATGACAGGTTTGAGTAAAATAGGTACAAGGTTGCACTACCAACCTTGACCTTTACATAGCAACATGTTCGAGTTAAGCTTGACTGATCCAAACACGGAGACCAGCCTGTTCCAATTAAAGTCTATTGTCTAAGTGTGGTTTCTAATAGCATTATCAAAACTTAGTTCAAAGAGAGAAAAGGTTCCTAACAAGGGATAATTTTAAGAAAAAAATTATAATTTATATTTATAAATTTAAAATTTTATTCTTTTTAACAAAAAAAAGGCCTACTTTTCAAACTTGCACAGGGCCCAGACAATGCTTGCACCGCCCCTGACAGTAGTGACAGTATATATACTCCCTCCATTCACAATGTTTAGACACATTTTTTTCCACGCATTTGGGTTTTAAAATGAGTTTTTGAAAAATAAAAATAAAAATGTACGGGATACTACGCTACAAAAAAAACGTGTCTAAAGATCGTGGACAGAGGAAGTACTATTCAATCCTACTAAACAATAAAGTCTAAGTTTCCTAAGAAAAAAAAATCAATGGGGTGAATAATAATAATAATAATAATTTTTCAAATAATAATAATAATAATAATAATAATAATAATAATAATAATAATAATAATGATAATAATGTTTTCAAATAATAATAATAATGTTTTCAAATAATAATAATAATAATAATAATCATCATCATCATCTTTTTATGAATTTATTTATTTTTTTCCTTTTTGTATTGGAGATGGGATGGTTAAGATTCAGTTGAGGTCTCTGTCGTCGACAAAAGGGAGAAAATAATGTTAGATGTGTGGAGTAGTACATATAATATGGTGCATGTACAATGATTTGGTTAGTGAGAAATGATTATATAACTCAATTATGATAATCATTCCATTTCATGGTGTATAATTTGTGTCAAGAGCTGTCGGTGAACGGTTGCGAGCGCGTCAAGTTAATGTGTTGCAATCGTTCATCTCATAATTTAGAAAAAGTCTATAGTATATTTTATCCTAATGATTGCGGTAGAGAATTGAAAAAGTAAACCCTTTTAAGAATATAATTTGTGTTTAATTCAATTTTATGTAGCTAGTTGAGATGAGACATATATTTGGAAACGATTTTTTATTTTTATTTATATATATTTTTTTTTTATTTTACACTTGGGGACATTTATATAGGGAAGTAATGCTTCAATACTCACTGTGGGCATACTTAATGTGCCCATGAATTATATGACATTGGAATATATAAGGAAGTTAATAAAAATCCTACCAAAAATAATTAAACCCTACTATAAAAAAACTAAACCCTAACATAAAAAACTAAATCCTAAAAAAAAAATTGTAGACATGGCACTGCCACATTATCGGTGGACATATTAAGTGTGTCCATCGTAGGTAGGGAAGCATTTCTATTATATAGGGATGGAGAGAGTGTATGGTTTGCTCTTTTATTCCCTCCAAATTAGAGTTGTCTAAACGATTTGGGGTCGGGTATTGCCCTAATTTTGTTGGGTATCCAATCCTGACTAAAAAAAAAAAATCATTCTGCTTTATGTCCTGAAAGGATAATTCAGGTACTCAATGTTTGATGAGCTATGGATAGTTCGGGTAGTATTCGAGTACCCAAATCACCTGGTTTATAAATTATACAATAATTAACATTTTTTTTTAAATCAATTTTTTGACATAAAAATATTTATAATTTTATTTTCCAAGCTCTACGAGAATATTGATTTATCCTTACCCACATTTTAAATGAATACTTTAATTAAGGTCCAAATAGAATTTCATCAATCTTCAATAACAAATTAATTATAAATATGCGTCTCATGATAACAAATTATTTATAATTATCATAAAGTTTAATCTAGATAATGTGAAGTATCTATATATTTGATAAAATAAGTATATAAAGTACAACGACTTCATTTGATGAATTTCTAATTTAATTAAAAAAACTTCCTTTCCTAAATTTTCAATTACTACACTTGTTTTGATTATTTATTTTTTTTGAATAATTTACTTTAGAAAGCCACATTAATATTGTGACATTCTAAATAGATAATAGAGGATATCGTTTACGGTGTCATCCAATATGATATACAATATATATATATATAGGGAGCGGTTACTGTGCTAAAAAATCATCCCATGAGAAATGAGAATATATCATGTCCATTGATCTAAAACTAATTAGCGGCTGAGATTAATCCCAAAAAACTAATTATAAGTAAAAATTAATACAAATGAAGGGTAGAGTCGGTAGTTTCTGTTATTTATTTTCTCTCCTAATATTACTGCTCCGAAAGTTACGGCCCTAGATTTAAGCTGAAACTTTTTTGTGCTTCCATATATAATTTCGAGCAGGAATAATTGTGGAGTGTGAATTTATTTATTTATTCACTTCACTTACAATTGGGTTTTACCAATTACTTTTGATGTTTAATATTAAATACATGCATGCTTACTACTTGATCAAATCGTGCTTAATGGATCTAATGATACGAAAAATTATTTAATTATATTTAGGAGTTGTTGGTTTTTATAGTAAATTTTGATGCTCAAAATTAAACACATACATGCTTATTACCTGACTAAATCATGCTTAAATGGATATAATGATACAAAAAGTCATTTAATTATATTTAGGATCTGTTGGTTTTTATAATTAATTTTGATGCTTAAAATTGAACACGTGCATGCTTATTACCTGACAAAATCATGCTTAAATGGATATAATGATACGAAAAGTTATGTAATTATATTTAGGATTTGTTGGTTTTTATAGTTAATTTTGATGCTTAAAATTGAACACATGCATGCTTATTACTTGACAAAATCATGCTTAATGAATACAATGATATGAGAAGTGATGTAATCAATACTGTTTTGGTCAGTAATAAGCATGAAAACTTTTAAGCATCAAATTAAGAACCAGTTGCTATTATATAATATCATAAGCATGAATCAAATAATGAATAAGCCTGAAGATGAAAAACTTGAGAAATAATTAAAATAAAATTTGAACAATAAAACTAAGCTAGAGAAATCATCTTCTTCCGGAAAAGATGGAGATGAAAAGCTTGAGAAATTTCATGGGAACAATTCAATCATTCAACTTTTAACACGAACAACGAAGGACGCAAGAGCAACTAAGCAAGAAGGTAAATTATGTTGCTTTCAGTAAATCATAACCATGCTTAAAATAACTAATGTTCATGCTTAATACTCAACAGAAAACTAATAGAACATCCATGCGAACAAACTTTGTCAAAACCTTTAATTTGTTCTACACCACTGATTTTTTACAGAATTAAATCCTTATAATACATGTAGTAGAAGCAGCAATACACTGTACAAATCTAATGAATAAAAAAGAATACACACTACACACAAAAGGCAGATGAATCCCTTTCTAATTTGATACAATCGGTGTTTGAAAAATTCTCGATGCTAGATATTCACGTCGGCGACAGATTCGCTTGCGAAATCAACGTCACAGGATGCCTAATCTGCAAAGGCAATAACGACGGCGGCCAATTGAACACACATCGAAGCTTATGACGGTTTTAGCAGTCTCACTGTTGGCTTCAATCATGGTTGCGCGATTAGGAAAACCAACGGCATGGTGGTTTGCTGGGGCGGCGGCGGTGATGGAATAAACTGATGAATGCCGTATGAAGAAGCCGTTAAACAGAGATGAGAAGAAGCTGTAATCCCGTAATCATAGGGATGTGAATTAATAATAGAGATGCAATTATACAAAATTACCCCTAACGCAATGAAATGAGCGATATTTGATTTGGTTAAACTTCATATTAAGTATTCATTTACAGCCGTTGATTTGAAAAAACGGATGGATGAGATTCATTCCTTTTTCTCACAGGATGTTCTATTCCCATATGAACCATCCTCTAGTTTAGTATGATATAAATAAAAGTAAACCATCCTCTAGTTTAGTATGATATAAATAAAAGTAAGTGAGATGGAGCAATGATAATGAAAGTCATGCAAAATGAGAATAAATTAAAATAAGAAATATTTGTTATATAATCGTACTTCATCATATGTCATGTCTTATATATACGTTAATTATTTAGGTCAATATTAAAATAGACACAACTCAATATCCAAAAGCGCAATTACACGAATACACTATATATTAAAGGATGAAATTAATTTAAAAATTGATAAAATTTTGGAATAAGACATGAGATGCAATATAATTAAAGTAATCCCATATATTTTGGTAAGATTCACATGATTAGTTCATTTACAATCTTATAAAGTAAACATTAAATTAAGTTGGATAAATTTATCAATCTACCGTTATCCCTCAAAATAAATGCTCTTAATTTGTATATGCGCAGTTCAAAATGAATTAACGTATCAATTCATGTATTGATTGTCTACGTATGTTAATTACGTATGTAAAGTATGTTAATCTTCGTTGATTGATTTCATTAGCAGTACACTCGTACGTGTACACGAAAATAACAACTTTTTTTTTTTTTACAATCGAAAATAACAACTTTTAAAATATTAAAAATATATAACACTATTTTTTGTCCTTTTCATATCAAAAGGACTATTTTAAGTATATTAACTCTAGATCATATAATTCTAACGTATTGTCCTACTAACACATTGCCAATAATAAGTGTTCTTTGAAATGTAAAGTTAATGTGAACAAGACAAAACTAATAAATTAAACAAGAAAATCGAGAATTCAATTTGAATGTCAAACGTAAGCCGTAAGCGATGATGTTTTATACTCACTCACTGTTCAAAAATAGACACATCGTTAAGATACAAGTTTTAATATTTTGTAATAAATTTTAAAGTAGATTTTTAGGGTATAATTTAAAAGAGAAATGATTTATAGATATAATGTCTTCATGACAGAATGCCGTTTTTTTCTAAATTTGTTTTTTTTTTTTTTTTTTCATTTTTGGTTTTTTACAATTATTTGTTCACTACTATATCCTTAATCATAGTATGGAAAGTTGGAAACAAATTAATTTAATATTCAGAATTGATGTCATTAATTTTGTTACTTATTACATCTTATAAATATGGAATAAATAAAATATAATATAAAAATAAACTAATCAGATTTGTTTAGATTTAATTATGAAGTACATATAACTATGGTACAAATTAGATTAGATAATTTAGATTTGTCTAAACGGTACATGTCTCTAAATCGTGACCCATTTTAAAAGTTGCAACAATTTTTGCAGACAGGAATAAACGTTGGATCTTTTGCCGCCTTCCTAAATGCGAACATTATAATTGTTGAATTAATGTTTTTCATGCATTAGCCATTTTGGTACTTCAAATTTTCAATTTTTACATTGGCTAATTAATTTTGTACTAAAATTTACCAAATCCAGGATATTTGGTAATTTAATTTGATATATTACCACCTAAATTAGCCCGGGTTTTTTTCTTTCAATATTAATTATTATATTACCATATATACTCAACGACTAATTTTAACATTGAAGTGTCATTGCACGCCTCACTTGTTGACGGCAAACCGTAACAACTTAATATGCGAGTAGGTGAGTCCGTGAGTGTTTTTACTTTTCAAGCGAGAACAATAACATTAGTTTATCCTTCTTAAAAAAAATAAAATAAAAATAACATTAATTTATGCTATTGAACCAATTTAGAAATGCATTTTTATCCTTTATAGAACTAATTGAGATCTTCTATTACAATAATCGTGTGACATCTTATGTTGTATCAATATATAATTAATACTCCGTATATGTTTATAATCATTCCGTTCACTCCCATTTGACATCTTTCTTTTGGGCACAATTTTTAAGAAAGAAGAGATTGTAGGAGTAAGTAGTGTAATAACCCTTAATTAATAGAGATTATAGGAGTAAAGTAGGGGTAAATGGGTTGATTTGATAGTAATAAATGACTCAGGTCAAATGAAAAAAAAACACTCCAATATGAAAAGGGTGTCAAATGAAAGAAAACAGATGGAGTAATATTTTTAAAATTAGTAATAATTAAAAAAATTATAACCAAAAGGACTAGCAATTATGTATTGATTCAATAAGAAATATTACACAAATTGTAATAAGACTATTCTCATTCACAACCTTTAAAGTGAAGGTCGTCCGATACATGACAAAAAAATTGATTAAAAGACAAAAAGGAAAAATGGAGGTAATCTGACGACTTGGTCGGCGGGACAACTTTGAAAACAATTTGGTCATGGTGCCATGTATTGCCACTTGGCATGAGTTGATTAGTTGATTAGTTCATATAATTTTATTAAGATGAAATCTTTTCATCATTATATTATCGATAAATTTTTATTGAAATAAATTAAAAATTATTATCTTCATCTCATTGACTTAGTCTCATTTGCCGTTTCCGTTCGTCTCACTTATTAGTCTCATTTCCTAAAATGACAAAGAATACTTGACTACAATTAACTCTCTCTCCCCATAATTAATTATATCCACATATCCCCTTTTTTTGGTTCTTGTGCCATTTGAAAATGAGATTAAGTGGATGAGATGAAGGTAGTATATCATAATTTATAATTTTCAATTCTCTACAAATAGACACCAATATTCTTATATTTTGAATCACAAAAAAAATCTCTCTTTCCTCTTTTATTTATTTATTATTTGGTAGTTTATTTGGAGAATATTATTTACAATCTTTGTAAATATGGAACCAAATGATCCAAATTCGACAGTGATTATATGGAGTATATAATTTGCCTTTAGTAATTGTAATTTTGTATTTCAAATAAATATTTATAATTTGATTGTTCTGTTGTACTTCGTATTATATTTCTTGTAATTTTTATTTTCTTATTCAATCTGAAGCTTTTAAAAATATGACAAAAAATATAATTTTGACATAATAAAAGTTAATTATATAGAATTCATAATATCCAAAAATAATATGTAAAATAAATTATATTTTATATTAGGTTGAGTCATTGATGAAGTGTATATGTTGTGAAATTGGGTTGAGTTGTAAATTGTGTAGGTGGAAGAGAGATAAATTAATATTTTATGTGTAGATTAAGTTGTAGAAGGTTGTTGATGAGGGTAATCTAAAGGATCTGAATAAGGATATATATTGATATTCCTTCTATTTTTAAAATCCAATTTACATACACAAAAACTATCAAATTCGTCTCACAGAAAAAAGATGTAGAAAAGTTGGAGGTAGAGAAGTCAAAGTTGTGATGTTGAGTAAGGGTAAGATAGGAAGAGCACATAACATAACTAGTTTAATTAAATACTGGTAACAGTTGGAGAGGGGAAAGGAGAGCACATACATTATTGTTTATTATTGTTTATTATTGTTTGTGAGTTGTGAGTGGAGGGCAAGATATATTATTTTGAAGATTCCAACTGCTACTTAATAAATACTCCTCCCACCTTCCTCCGTAGTCGATACAGAAAGTTGAAAAAACATAATAAAAAAAAAAAAAAAAAGCTTTGAAATTAAATGGCGAAATCACCAGAAACAGAGCACCCGGTGAAGGCTGTGGGCTGGGCTGCCAGAGACACATCTGGATTTTTCTCTCCTTTCAACTTCTCAAGAAGGTATTTGTAGCCATCTCATCTCTCTCTCTGTAGATCTCTCTTTGTCTCTCTAAATAATTAACTTGTGTTTTTAATGAATTAATCGTTATGTATGTATGAATTGAATGTGTTGAACTTGAAGGGCAACTGGGGAGCTTGATGTGCAGTTCAAAGTTCTGTACTGCGGCGTCTGCCATTCCGATCTTCACATGATCAAGAACGAATGGGGATTCACTCAATACCCTATTGTTCCTGGGTAAATCAACTACTCTCTATTCTCTTTAATTTTTGTGATAAGTTCGAGTAAACTTTTTTTTTTTTGTTTTTTTTTTGATAAGTTGTTCAACGAGGTTTACTTCAGGTTAGAAGTCGTTTCGACAAAGAATTTGTTTTATTAGGATTAGGATGCGCTGAAACCCATCTTGTTTGTTGGACCCGACCCACTTACTTACAATTACTACAACTAGCAGTCTTTAAAAGAAGGTCGCTTTTCAAACCCGGAAAATCACCCTCTCTCAAATACTGAAGTATTAATTTTATGTATTTTCTTAATAATTTTAATTCCATTACAATTTAATTTATGATTATTTTGAAATTTATTTTTATAATTTAGGTTTATATATAACTATTCATATTCATTAGCATTCAATTTTAATTCTATTATTTAAAATAGTATTAATAAATCTAAAATTAAAGTATATTATTTTTAAAATTTGCAATTTTTAGTTATAAATATCTATAATGATTTATTTTATTATAATATAGTAATTCTTATTTTTTATAAAAAAATATATAAAATTAATGTTAGGACACGGAAATTGGGACAGAGGATCACTCGGATTATGTTCTGTTTTATGTTCCGATGATCATTTTTATTAACATAATCCTATTTAGGGCATGAGGTACGATAAACAATTACCTGTTGATGATGCAGGCATGAGATCGTGGGCATAGTAACAGAGGTAGGAAGCAAGGTGAAGAAGGTGAAGGTAGGGGAGAAAGTAGGGGTGGGGTGCCTAGTGGGGTCCTGCCGTGACTGCGACCAATGCTCCAACGATCTTGAGAACTACTGCCCCAAGCAGATCCTCACCTACAGCGTGCCCTACGTCGACGGCACCATCACCTACGGCGGCTACTCCGACCTCATGGTGGCCGACGAGCACTTCATCATCCGCTGGCCCGACGCTCTCCCCATGGACATCGGCGCCCCCCTCCTCTGCGCCGGCATCACCACCTACAGCCCTCTCAAGTACTTCGGCCTCGACAAGCCCGGCCTCAACGTCGGGATCGTCGGCCTTGGTGGCCTCGGCCATCTAGGCGTCAAGTTCGCCAAGGCTTTCGGGACTCGAGTCACCGTTATTAGTACTTCTTTGAGCAAGAAGGATGAAGCCATCAAGAATCTCGGTGCTGACGAGTTCTTGGTTAGCCGTGACCCTGACCAGATGCAGGTACTCTACATTTTTATTCAAGATGAGTCTATTATAATAATAAAAAAAATGTCATTATAGATCGGACGGAGAGAATATTACTCAATTCGTTTCTCACTCTTAACTTTATTGAAACTGACTCTATTATAATATTCAAATGTTTTTTTACGAGTATTTGTTTATCAGGTTTGCTTTAACATTTTTGAAGAGTATATAAACTTCTGAACATCTTATAAGTTGTTTTAAAATGCTTATAAACTTGGGAAATTGCCCCTCGTAATTGGCCTTCATTTGTGTGTAGGCGGCAGCGGGCACCTTGGATGGGATCATCGATACAGTCTCTGCGACACACCCACTGCCGCCATTGCTAAGCTTGCTGAAGCCCCACGGGAAGCTTATCATGGTCGGTGCTCCGGAGAAGCCCCTCGAGCTTCCGGTCTTTCCTCTAATTATGGGTTAGTGATGAGTTTTTGAAATTTAGTGTGTGTCAGTGTGTGTGTGTTCTTATTCGGAAACTGAGAGTGGATTAATGAAATTGATAGCGAGGAAGTCGATTTCCGGGAGCGGAATCGGAGGGCTGAAAGAGACGCAGGAGATGATCGACTTCGCGGCGGAGCACAAGATTCTGCCGGACGTGGAGATGATCCCCATAGACTATGTTAATACGGCTGTGGAACGTCTCCTCAAATCCGACGTCAAGTACCGGTTCGTCATCGACGTCGCCGGTTCGTTGAAACCGGAGTAGGGTTGTGCCATCTTCGAGCTATAATATCATATTATCATTTGCGCTTGTTGTTTTTGATAATTTATGGGGCTGGTGCCTGTGATATTTGGTTTCTTTTGCTCTGTTTGAATCGTGCAATAATAAATAAATTTTCTATCCCCCAACCCAACACATAAGCGTACAAAATTGAGTTTTTAATTTGAGCAAGAGTTCAAAGGTTGGTAAGACGATTTTTATTTTGATTTTTGAGCGAGTGTTTGAGAGTATAAACGTTGAACGGTTGTACCGTTTAAAATATATGTATATATTCTCTTAGGGATGGTATTCTCTATCTCAATAATGGTGTGGCAATGATGTTACAAAATTTAATTTATATTGTTTTTTATAAAAATTAAAATACTATAATATAGTAAATCATAATAGACATTTATAGGGAAAAAATATATATTTTTTTACAATATATACTTTAGTTTTGAATTTATTAATTTTAATATATTAATAAAAGTGAAATTAATTACTAGAAAGACAAAAACTTGGGTGAGGTCGGCCATATAGTGTGGTCGGGTCAAAGTGTCAATCTTTATACAGAAAAGTGTTAATCTATACGAATAAAAATGTCAATCTTTATACAGAAAAGTGTTAATCTACATGAATAAAAGTGTCAGTATTTTAGCCGTCCGCACGGTGCCTCTGACTGACCCAAGTGTGTCCCTACTAGAAAATAATTAATGAACCCTAATAGGGATGGGTGAACCCTTGAATATAATCATAAAATTAAACTAAATTATTATAAAATAAATTTATTAAAAAAATGCATACAACTAATAAAAATTGAATTTGAGGACACGATTGGGACACTGAAATTGGGACGGAGGATCCCAAGTATTCTCTCAATTGGTGCATTTGAAATCCCATCTCCCATTTTGGTGTTCCAAAATTTCTACTAGTTTTATGCATTTTTATTCATCAATTTTCATTTATAATGATTTAATTTAATTTTATAATTATTTTCTAGGTTTCACTCGTTCATTTAATAGGGTATATAATTATTTTTTAGCATTTAATTTGATTTTATCAGCTAAAATAGGGTTGATAAATCCAAAATTAGGAGTATTATTTTTTAAAATTCTAATTTTTAGTTATATGTGTTTATTATGATTTATTATAATATATCAATTTTATTTTTATTAAAAACATTATAAAACTAATAAAAACTAGTGATAATGGTCAAAACTAGCCACTAAACTTAACAAAAATTAAAAAAAAAACTACCAACTTAAAAATATATAAATTCTAACAGCTTTCAATGTATTGAGACAAATATGACCTTAATGAAATATTAATAGAAAAATACCAAAAGTAAAAGAAAAAGAAAAGGAAAAGGAAAAATTCCCACATCTCACGCCCCACCTGAGTCCCAAACCCTATGTTTACTTTCTTCTTTCTTTCTTTCTTCCTTGTGCAGCACAAACGCTATAATGCTTCTTTTTCTTTTTTCTTCGTTTTTTCTGCTCCATTCCCTTACCCACCACCACCATCCTTGAACGCCGACAACATTGTTTGCCTCTAATGCCGACGCCAATCTCGTTGTCGTCGATATATCTGCTTTGCAATGCCTCTGCTATGCTATGCCGCCGCCGCTGTTAATGAGTCGAATGAGCCTTCTAAAGCTGTACATGCTCGATCGATCCATGTTAACGGGTAGATGCTCGATCAAGCCATTTTAGCGAGTAGATGCTCGATCAATTACTGTCACGCCCCAATTCCCGAGGGAAGGCGCACGTGCTAAGGGTGTGACTAGGGGTTGGAATAAAGAAGCGAGGATAGAAAGGGGATTCAATTCATTTCAATAATCAACTGATACTTCCCGAAAAGTTAGGCAGTATCTCTTTTGCAAAGGGAATAAGCCTCAATAAATACAACAGCAATATACCCAACATAACAACATATCATTATACTAGGATTGCATAAGATTCGATGGCTCAACGAATCAACATAAGTCCATCATTCCAAAATATAAAGTCAATTTCGATTTCTTGAGAATAGATAGTGAATAAATTCAGAGTGCATATCTCTAGTTCAAGACGAGAAATACATTTAGCGGAAGCTTAACAAAGAGAGATTCATAGCCTCAGCTCCGCACCGCCATCACAACTGCATCAACCTGAAAACATTTGAAAATATTTGGGCTGAGTACTAATGTACTCAGTGGGCTGCGCATTTTATCAATAGCTTGGAATCATAGCAGTTTATCCATATCATAGGCATGACTTAGAGGTTTTGAAAAATAAAATACAACTAAGCATGCTAAATCATTTTACTTGCACCGCGGTATCATGTCGCACTCTATAGTTACTCTTACTTGGACCCCGGACCTCTTGCTACCGACAGGTCCTCGGACTTCCAATAGATAGCCCCGGTCGCAGTTTACAGTTTTCAGTTTTCAGACTTCGGGTCAGAACCCAGAGAGACTCGATTTAGATAGCACACAATGGAGATCAACCCATTGCACTACTATCGGGGAGTGTACACGATTCAAGCTAGTGTGTTAGACTGAGCTATGAATCTCGATCGATTAACTTTTCAGAGCATTAAACGTCTAGAGTGCACATTAAAACATTTTAATGATAACCAGTTTTGTATCTTTAAAACCATGAGCATATATAACTCGTATACTTTGGAAAATAAGCCCACCTCTTGTAGCGTAGAAGAATGGCCGGTCTTGATAGGCAACGTCTAAATCAATGTCATCGTCGAACCGCGCCTATTCATAACGATATAATAAGAATTCTAAAATTCTTAAAATAAATCTAAGGGAAAAATATATTTGCCTTTCTATTTTTCTTGATTATAAATCCGTTAGGAATAACAGATTTGATTGAATCCTTTAAATCATTCTTCTTCTTCTTTTTTATTAAAAGAATAATCATTTCCTTATTATTAAGAGAGTTCAATTAAATAATTAATTGGGTTTAAATATTCGTTAAATTATTTAATTCGAAATTAGGATAAATTCCGGAATATATTTTTGGACTAATTAAAGCTTAGTAAATTGGTTAAATCTTAATTAATTAATCTTACATTTTAATAAGTCTTAATCCATTTTAATTACAAGAAATTAACTGAGCCCAGTCTGTATGAAGCCCAAATCCATAAACCCATCAGATGCAAGTCTTGGCCGGCCTGTAGAAGCCCGTTTTCAACATTATACTATGGCCCATATGAATTAAAACCCAGCCCATTCTCAGTTCAAACCCAGCCCACATGGAGAAAGAACCCATTTTCCCC
The DNA here is from genome assembly GCA_001642375.2 of Mentha longifolia. NCBI lineage: Eukaryota > Viridiplantae > Streptophyta > Magnoliopsida > Lamiales > Lamiaceae > Mentha > Mentha longifolia. Next base: position 11,338,762 of record CM038111.1, on the reverse strand, counting down.
TTCTGCAACACATACGCAGACACACACACACTAGACGCTCTCTCTCTCTCTCGCTCACCTCTCTCCCGCCTTCTTCTTCTTCTTCGTCGATTTCTTCTCTAGGAAAATCGCCGGCTCTCTTCTCCCTTCAATTGCCAGCAAAATCCATCGCCGCTGTTAGCATCGTCTTCTTCGCTCGCGATTTCCCCAAACTTCGAACCCTAACTCACAATCGACCTCTCCTCCCTTCACCGTTCGTCCCTCCGGCAATTCATGGTTGCTGCTACCGTCTTTCTGCAACACCTCGCGCTAGCCCGCCACAGCGCCGCCGTCAACCGCAGCTGCAGCGCCACTGCTCCTCCTCTTTCTCGGTCCGCCGCTGCCGCTGCCTCAACAAACGCTGCCACTTCACACCGCCGCCCCTGCTGCAGCGCCTCGTCTGCGGCTGCAGCGCTGCTGTCTGCAGCAACGCACCATTTCCCCATCGTCGCCGCCGTCATGACTGCTGCTGCAGCGCCGCTCGCCACGTCGCCACCGCCGCTGCAACAACCTTCTTCTTCATCAACAGGCATCACGCCGCCGCTGCGTCTCGCCATCGTCGAGTCTTCTTCATCGTCGCTGGAATTCCGGCCGCGCTCGCAGCAATGGGGGACGAGTCCAGCTCTCCCAAGAGTTAAGTTTCTCACCTGCCCTTTCACTTCTCACCCTCGTCCTTTTCTTTACTGATTTCTTTTGGTTAATGAATCCATAAGTGTTCATTATTCTAGATTCTTGTTATGAGTTTCATTTGGTAATAAACTTAAGTGCTTATTAAGTAGTTGTTATACTGGGAACGTGAGTTTGGATTTGGTGTTCCTTGTCTTCCCGTTTTCAGCCCCCTTTTTGAAAAGCATACGAATGAACATTATATATACGTAGTAGTAGTTGATGCTAGTAGTGGTAGGATTTTAACTTCATGTTTCGGTTGTTATTCAAGCTTTAGAAGCCAGGTTAATTGTTTCATTCATACTAAGAGCATAGCATATAGTTTCTGTTATTATACATTAGCCCTTAGGATTTCAAATTATGGAGTTAGCAAGCTCATGTTCTTATTTCAGTTTTCTAGCAAGAAGAAAAAGAAAAAGATAGGCAGGGATTCTTACTGTGGATTGTGGATTAACTTGGAATGGTGGTGATGATTGTAGGTTTGAGAGGATGTAAGCCTGCAGCTCCTTATTCTTTTTCTCCTTCTTCTCTTTTGCTTCTTTTTCTTAAATTTTCTGCATTGTTTCTTTAGAGAGTTTGGTGTTTGATTGTTGCAGAGAAAGAAGATGGTGAAAGGGATGGATATAAGAGTGGTGAATGGGATGTGATGTGTTGAAAAAGATGGTGAAGGAAGCCATGCTTCCAACTACTCAGCATGGTGAATTCCAAGATCTTAGGGATTTATTGACTTCTAAGTTGTTGAAATCTTTTGTTAGATTTTTGAGAAATTGTATTTTCGTTTTTTTTTTATTGATGTAATATCTCTTGTAATTATTTAGCTTGGGCCATCTTTATTTTTAATTAAGTGTTGGGTTCTTGGTATATATATATGGTAATTGGGTTGCTATTTTATTAATCATAATATGGTGTAAGATATTGTATTGGGCTCGACCCAATTTCTTCTTATAATAGAAAGCATTTTTATTCTTGGTCTATTAGTACTTAGACATTAATTAAGTATTCTTTGGTTGTTCCATTTAGAAATATTATACGGGAATATAATATTGAATTCGGTTCGTTAGTTCGCAATAAAAATTACGAGATATAAATATAAATTTATATCTATTTTCTAAATTGTAAAGAAAAATGCAATTTCATACAAGTAAGAATAATAACCCTTCTATTATCATAAATCGAAACAAGTTATGCAAAGTTTCGAATTTTTACGCATTTTTCTAATTAATAAAAGTTGGGGTATTACAATTACCCTTTAGCTCAATTGAGCACAGAGCTTGCAAATATTATGTAGGATGCTCGATCGACTTAAATGGTGCTTAATCGACACGCTCAAAACTAAGGTGCTCGATCAATTACAGAACACAGACATTGCGAAAATGAAACTAAGGTGCTCGATCGAGCAGCTTCATTAACCACAGAATAATAAACGAAATTAAGGTGCTCGATCGTGCCCATCTATGCTCGATCGAGCCTCTTCATCAACCACATCACACAATGCATGAGATAGGGTTGAACAGATCTGAATCTCATCATGTTCTCTAGAATCTCCTCATGTTCTCTGCCAGAATTAGACCTATCCTCCGACATAATGGCGTGCAACGGTTGATGACGAGTATACGGTGGCGAAATTGTGGTTGACAGCGCGACAATACGGCAGCGTGAATGGTCGTTGCTCGCGAGAACAACAACTCGATTGCTTCCAATCGCTATTTAGGGCAAAATGGTCGCCGGACAATTTTGTCCTTTGGTGAAAACGGCAGCTCGATCGACGGCGATTGGGCAACAACGTTAGAGACTCGATCAACAGCGACGGCGATGGAGGTGAAGGTCTCTCGATTTGGGGGCGGCAGTTCGAATGGTGGGGGGTTATGTGAATTTTTTTGTGCAATATGCAATTTGATTTACTAGATTTTTATTATTTAAGTATAAAGAGTAATTTCGTCTCAATGCATTAAAAGTTGCTAGTATTTATATATTTCTATATTAGTGGCTAGATTTTAATTTTCACTAAGATATATGGCTATTCTAGATTCTGCCTCTAAAAACTAATACTCCATCCGTCCCCCATATTAGTGTGCATTCTAAATATGGAAAGATTCTCTAAGCAAAAAGACATATTCACCCTCACTTTATTCTTAATTTTCTCACTTTCTACCTACTTTTCCCACTTTCTCCCTACTTTATCTTACTTTTCACACTTTACACCAATTTCGTCTTCAACTGCGTACTGTTTCTCTCAGCACACTAATATGAGGGACGGAGGGAGTATTTAATACACTGTTAACTATTTGAACATTATAGTTGGTACATATAATCTTATCCGTAATTCATTGGTGGTGCAAGTATAGAATGGAAAGTATAGAAAATTTGAAGTCAACTCGAATTAAAAGAAAAATTAGGTGCACGAAAATATTGTAAGTTCAAATGGTTTACATTGAGCCGCGTCTACATTTAAGGGGGTGTATTCAAATGTGGATTTTAAAAGATTTTGATAGATTTAAGATTCTGTTAATCTATAAACTATTTTAATTCTATGTAAAATTTAATAGATTCTATTAGATTGATATATATATATCTATTTTGATAGACATTTTAAGTCTATAGATTTTTAAAAAACAAATAAATCATAATAATTTTTAACACACAAATATATACCAGCAGCTGGCGTGAAATCAAGTGAGGAAAATCTGCAAAAATCTCTTATTTCTCTCTACCTTTCTCGCCTCATCTCACTATATATCTCTATCTTTTCTTTATATGTATATATATGTGCGTGTATCGAACGAAATCTCTCAAAGAAGAGGTAGAGAATTTGACCAAGAAGGCTCCCAAAGGAAAGTGTGTGCTTTTTTTTCGTACATGACGTGATGGTGAGAAGAATAGAATGAAAGCAGAGACCAAGATTGAGAGAAGGGAGAAGCTTGAACTAAATGAAGAAACTAAAGAGAGGGGATGAACAAAGAAGGAAGAGGAAGGAGAGAAAAGTAGTGCTGAGAGTAATTATAAAATTTAAAATTAAAAAAAAAGGAAATATAAATGGAAAAATGAGGAAGGGGATAGAGGAATAATGATGAGGTAGAAAGCAAAGAAGAACAAAGAGAGAAGAAGAGTGGTGCGTGCAGATATGAAAAAAAAAAGGAAGAATGAGAAAATATTTATTTTATTGGTTGTATACTTTAAAAATCTGTAATGGGGAGATAAGATTTCGATAGGGATTTTTCCTTTGTTATTAAGCACCAAAATCCTTTAAAATCCATAACTGAAAATAATAATAATTGTATTAGCGTGACGTTTTTTGCTTAAAAATATTACTAATGGATTCAAATCATAGAAGCGCTTTATTTTAATAACACTTAATTAATTATACCACTTTAATAATTATTAAATCAGATACCGTGAATGCATATCTAATCTAATCAAGTGTATATATATATATACTTCCTCCGTTTTTTTAAGTGTTCCAGTCAACAAATCGCAAATAATAAGGAAATATGTAAATTTACATTTTAATCTTATTTATTATTCTCTTTTTCTGCACATCACCTTATATAGAAGTATAACATTAATTATAGGGGTAAAGTTAGAAAAATATAGCTATTATGTCATCAAATTCCGAAATTGGACACTTAAAAATAAACAACAAAAATAGTACGTAGGACACTTAAATAAAAACGGAGGGAGTATATTCTAATCTAAGGGTGTGTTCTCTTTGATGAAAAATTATCATGTGAAAATGAGAGAAAAGAGAACAATCACCCTTTAATTTTTTCCTTATTTCACACATTTTCCCACCTTATACTCTTTTTTCCCCTTACTTTTCACTCAAATGGAAGAAAATATTTGCACTCCATGTTGGTGGGATAATATTTTCCATTGAAAAAAGAATAAAATTCTTCATCATACATAAGGAGGTGGAAAAATGTGGGAAATAAGGATAAAATTTAAAGGGTGATTGTTCTCTTTTTCCTCATTTTCCTATGATAATTTTCCATCAAAGAAAACACATCCTAATAGTACTATAATATAAATATGAAGCAAAAGTACTCAGCGGAATACAAAAACATTTAATGGTAATGGTAGAAAATAGCCGATAACAAAAGCAAAAAAATAACCACTAATTTATAAACATATAAAAGCTAGCCATTTTGATATTTTTGCACTCAATGATCTATATTTTGTCCTTATTGATCTACATATCTGTTTCTTCCTCCCCTTTCTTTCTCTCTCGCTCACTTCTCTACCCATTGCATTTCTTCCTCAGACCACACCAATTCCGGCGACACCAACACCACCGCATCCAACTCCGGTGATACCAAAACAACCGCCGCACGCTGCCTCACCCCCAAAATGCAGTCGCCGCCGCCGCATACAATTATGTCTCTCCTCTCCACCATCCCTCTCTCTCCTTCTCTCATTTTTTATTTTTTACCAATACATCTCCGCTGTCGCACGCCGTTGGCCCTGTCTACTCACGGAGCCTCCACCATTGTCTGACCATTGTTTAGCTGCTCGATCGAGGCTCAATTGTGACCGAATGGACTCGATCATGACCGAACGATCTCGATCGTGATTGAGTCGATTGAGCTTTTAATGATGGCTGTGAATCGAGCCCACATAGCTCTGAACGAGATCCTTTCGATCCAGGCTCGAACGAGCCTAATGAGGCTTGATCGATCCAACCCGTGCAGATGCAGCTAGTCTCGATCGACCCCCAGATCTATTTGATACTTATATCGGCATTAACAAATCGGGCACAGCACCGGCAGCGATGGAGGCCTCGTTCGTGCACAGCACCAGCAGCGATGGATAGTCGTTTGTGCATAACACCGACGGCGAATTTGGTATGCTGTTTCGGCTGCAAAACTTGTCTCGTTCGGTTGCAACATTGGCGTAAATGGCGGCAGCTCGATTCTCCAATGGATGGCGACTGGGCTGCGAGATTCGGCGGCGAGACTGGGCGGCGATGGGGCTGAGAGCTATTGAGCTCAATGGGTTGTTAATGGTGGCGGGTGTTTGGATTTGTTCGCTGGTGTGCTGGTGGCTTTTGGAAGCTATCAATTTTATGTGAGTTAATAGCATATAACAACAGTATTGTGTTTTACCTAAATTACACTGAAAAATCTATGTGTTTTTTAAATTGCGAAAAATAACCATGTATTTTAATAAACCCTGCATGGAAAACTCATTCCCTGAAAGTTAATTTTATGCAATTGGTTTATTAAAATACATGGGTATTTTTGTAGTTTTAAAAAATACATGGGTTTTTTGTGCAATTTATATAAAATATATGAGTTTTTCGTACAATTTATATAAAATACAAGGGTATTTTATGCTATTAATTCGTATTATGTTTTAACGGCATTAATATTTCTTGGACGGAAGGGCAAGTATACAGAGTTTATTAAAATATATGGGTGTTTTTTGTAATTTAAAAAATATATGGATTTTTCGTGAAATTTAGGGAAAACACAAGGGTGTTTTATGCTATTAACTCAATTTTATGTATTATGAATTATTAAAAAAAATGAAAAAAAGAGATAATTTTGTCAATTAAATAAAAAGTAACTAGTTTTTATATATTTATAGATTAGTGGCTATTTTTTTTTTCATTCACTATTCTAAATGACTAGTTTATATTTTGCCCTTTAAAATAAATATAAACTCCGCAGTCATGGCGATCATCACCTTCAATATTTTGCCAAAATGATTTGTGGGGTAGAATTAATTCTTGTTCATTAATTCAAAGATATGATTGAGAAACATTGATTGTGGTCAGATTATTACTATTTCTTTATGAAATGAGTATGAGACCGTATTTTCTTCTTTTTTGATATATAGCATGGAATATGACATCTTCTATTCTAAAATTTCCCTATAATGCTGTCTTTGTTGGAACCATATTGAGAAGCCTATTTTGTCTGTAATCCATAAGCGTCCAGATTTCATTAAATTATTATATACTTAGGGTGTGTTTGGTAAAGAAGATGAACCAAGATGAACCAAGATGAGAGAGATCATCTTGGTTTATCTCACTGTTTGGTAACCAATTAAAATAAACTGGAGGGCCCGAGATGAATGCAAGGCCCGTTGATATTTCACTGTTCCGCCTTGTTTAGTCATCACGTTTTTTCGGATGAGGTGAACTCATTAAAACAGTAACACAATATTTTTTCTCTTACCATTTTACCCTTATGTATTTATACGATTTCAAATAATAATAATAATAATATGTAATAAAATAATAATAATAATAAATAAATAAATAATAACAATAATAGTAATAATATAATAATAAATCATATAATAATAATAATGTAATAAATAATAATAATAATAAGTAATAATAATAAATAATGTAATAAAATAATAATAATAATGTAATAAAATAATAATAATAATAAAAATAATAAATAATATCAATAATAATAATAATAATAATAAAATGTAATAAAATAATAATAATAGTAATAGTAATAGTAACAATTATAATAATAGTAATAATAATAATAAACAATAATAATTAATAATAATAATAGTAATAATTATAATAATAACAAGAATAATAATAATAATAAATAATAATAATAATATAATAATATAATAATAATAATAATATAATAAATAACAAATAGTAATAATTATAATAATAACAAGAATAATAAAAATAATAACTCAACAATATAATAATAATAATAATAATAATAATAATAATAATAATAATAATAATAATAATAATATAATATAATAATATAAATAATAATAATACAATAATAGTAATAATTATAATAATAACAAGAATAAGAAAAATAACTCACAAATTAATAATAATAATAATAATAATAATAATAATAATATAAATAACAATAATAGAATATTATAATAATAACAAGAATAATAAAAATAATAACTCAACAATAATAATAAATAATAATATAAATAAATAATAATAATAACAATAATAGTAATTATAATAATAACAAGAATAATAAAATAACTCAACAATATAATAATAATAATAATAATAATATAATAATAATAATATATATATAATAAATAAACAGAGTAATAATAATAATAATAAAGGGTACTATTTAATCTCAACGATAAACAGTGAAATCGGTAGGGGTATTAATAAGGGTAAAATAGTCAACTTAAATTTTAATCTAGAGTTTTGCAATTTGTACCAAACACAATATGATATCATCCGGGTCTGAATTTTTTGCTACCAAATGGAGAGATGAATGATTCATCTTGACACTATTCATATGAGTCATCTTGAGATGAATCATCATTCCTCATCTTGAGATGATTACCAAACGCAGCCTTAAAATAAACAATATAAGGAGCCTTACGTGGACCCCACCATCCAACAAATAGTTATAAATATATGTTTTCTAATTATACGCATCCCTCAAGTCCTAAATCAATTGTCCGGGACTTTAAGGCTATAATAATAATTATAACAATAATAATAATAATACTTCATTAATGTTGTACTTGTAGTATTAAATATAATCTATGCCTAAATTTATTTATTTTCGTGCCATAAAATTGGGATAAAATTTTATATTTTATTTAATATTATACTCAAAGAAATTTAATAACAAGCAGTTGTCTAAAAAACGCCCTAGGCGGCGCCTAAGCGCTAGAAGGTGGCCGGGCGCAACTTTGTGCAAGACGGAAATACTAGGCGGGGTTAAAAAACCGGCCGCCTAGCAGCCGACTAGGTGGAGCAAGTCGGGCTGGATGCGGGCAAGACGGAGCAAGTCGGGCTGGACATGAGCTTGGGCTGTCGCTGCCACAAACCTACACCGTCGCCGCCAGCAGCCCACGCCGCCGCCTCCAGATTTGAGCGGAAGAAGGAGCGCCGGATTTGCAGAGGAGGACGAGGGAGACGGGATTTGTAGAGAGAGAGAGAAAAAAAAAGGGGGGGTTGCGGCGGTGGTTTGATGAAGACGAGGGTTTGATAAAGATATGACCAATTAATAGTTTATGGGCTTTGTCTTGGGCTTTTAGTCTTGGCTAAAAAATAAAACAAAACATACTACCCAAGTAATATAAATATAATTAATAAGTAAATTTAAGCTTAAATATTTCAATAATAGTCCTAAAATATGCATAAAAATACTAATCCGCCTAAAAACCGCCTATAATTCCGCCTAGCCGCCTAGACGCTAATCCTCACTCTACCGCCCTACTAGCGTTTAGCGTCTTTTATAACAATGATAACAAGTAGATCAATATCATCCAAATAAAATGTTGTGTAAAGAGAAAAAATGCACATCCCCTTACAAATACCCGTCATCGTCAACTACAATTAGTGCACCATGAATGAATTGGCGCAGCCGTGCTGAAAAATTGGTGTGTGTGTGTGTTGATAATCAGTGTCGCCATTAATGGCAGAGAAAAGCCAGCTTAATAATTAAAATGGGTGGATATGTAACGAAAAGGTAAGGAGGATGTGTACATGAGTAGAGAAAGTGGCCGATTTCGTGTTGTCCAAAGCTGCTTTTATAAGATGGATCGGTAATTGAATTATTTTATAAAGAATTCGAGTATTCCTTATCCTCGCTTGTTTAACACTATTTATATCTCATTATATTAGTCTATATTGTCATTTTGGTCTGTCTCATATATTAGTCTACTTTTTAAAAATGACAAAGATTATTTAACTATAATTAACTCTTTTTTTTAGAATTGATTATAACCATATATCCTCTCATTTATTGGTTACTGTACCCAAACACAATAGGATTAATATAGTGGGATAGAGGTAGTGCTACTCCTCTGTATTTCTTTTTCTTTGACCTTAAATAAAAAAGTGGAGAAAGTGGCATTTTTTAATCATGATTCATGACGTCTCAAGTCAAAGACAAAGTGAAATTCTATCCTTTCATAAGTAATACAACAAGACTTCTCTCAAAAAAATAATAAAATAAAATAAAATAAAATAAAATAAAAATTACAGCAAGACTTTTCTTTTATTCATCAATTTCATACATATACTATTTGCCACTTTTTATGTGTCCATGACCATGTATCCGAAACGGTAAAGAGACAACCTAATCAGCATATATTTCATTTTGCACGTTATTATTATCTATACTAAGTTTTTTTTTATAGTTAAATTCAATGAGAAAATATATAAAATTACTGTATTAGATATTTTAACAGGGTTATTAATTATTCCTTTCAAATTTTTTTTGATTATACCTTGTGATATGCCCTTTAAAAAATAAATATAAATATGGCCGGAACTTTGCTCCTATTATTGGTACAAGAACAAAAGCCAGTGCTGGAAAATAGGATGGGATTGGCGAACTCTATTAAATTGGAATAATTAACTAAATTTGACCGTTACCAAATTTTACTTAATGTGCCACAAATGTAAATGTTCACATCCCGGTGGGCCAAATAATATGGAACTGGGCTAAGGTTCATATATTAAACTTGGACTTTTTGAACGTTTCCTAAGAAATTTGGCAGCATCTCTTTTATAACATGATCAATTCGTTGGGGAATGAATTATATAAAGTCCTACGTCCAAGGGAGGATCAATCGGATTGATTTCACTATCGAAACTGAGAAGATCCACTTACAATAGTAGCTCAGTTGGTAAGACATTTTCCCTCCAACAAAGAGGTCGGAGGTTCGAGTCACTTCAGGTGTGTGTGTGTCGAAACTGAATCTGATAGAATCGTACACCTTCCAATCCTTTTGCTACGCTTAACAATTAAATTCAGTTCAACTTTTACACAAGCCTATCGATTTTTTTCAGCAGTTACAAAAGCACACAACTATGACCTATTTACGGTCACACCCCGCACAACTACAGATCCAATTGGCAAATGTTAAGATGTAATATTTCATTTAACGTGCGGCAATACATATGCTTTCCAAAGGTAAAGATGACGAAAGTAGTCGTTACAATAAAAGGTGACATAGTATTTATCAGATTTGGATCAAAGCTAAGCCCCTACTCCAAAGATTCGGTTTTTGTCCTAATTTTCTTATTATAGCTCAACCATGTATTTGTATTATCATTCAATATGTAACATCCAAGAACATAAAAACAATAGAAGAAAAATTAGAACACGTCGACAGGCGATAGCCCCCACCCACCACCAATACAAAACGCACTCACACACTTATTTAAAATTAAAATCCAATAATTAGAGTAACTTTTGCACCACCACCACTTCCGACAGTGCTTTGATTGTGTAAGTGTGTGTATTTTTATAGATGAAAGAGCTCTTTTTTTTTTAAATGTCATGTGAACTGCCAATCGTTACTTTTAGTGCGCACAGGTTAAACTCTCGACTCTGTGCAGTAGCCTACAAATAACACAACGGACTCAACAATTCATTAATTTGTGGCAAAGTCACCTTCAGCAGAAAGTTCTCTCTCTTGGAGTTTTCAAGTCATACAATTCAAAGTAATGATCATTCAAAGTCGAGAGCTGAACCGTATAATTATTGAAATTATAAAACTAATATTTGGGAGAATTATAGTTGCTATATATTCTTTTTTTGAGAAAATGGAAAATGAATGTTGAAAGAGAAAGAGAAAGAGTTTCGAAGAAGGACCGCTACTGATATTGTGGAAGAAATTGTTGACTATTATGTAATAATAGGCTAGGCTGCTGCCTAAGCTTATGGCATTGGATATTCATTCACATTGTGCGCTAAGCATATACATCATCGACACTAAACATTCCTTACTCTTCCTTATAAATAATAGTAATAAAACCACCCTTTCACCTTCTCTTTCTCTCCATTTTCTCTATTGCATTATTATTACCAGAAAATCCACAATGGCGAAATCACCCGAAACAGAGCACCCTGTCAAGGCCTTTGGATACGCCGCCACCGACTCCTCCGGCCATCTCGCCCCTTTCGCCTTCTCCCGAAGGTGCTCAGTCTCTCTACCTCTCTCTCTGTATATATATATAGTGGCCGAGCCGGGGGAATTGGAGAAGGCTGAAGCCCCCCTCAATTTTTTTTTTTTTCATTTACTATATTTTGAATATTTTATAATTAATAATTTCTGGCTACGCCACTGTATTATATATATATATATATTTAAAATTGGATGGGGGGCATATTTGCAGGGCTACCGGCGATGAAGACGTGCAATTCAAAGTATTGTACTGTGGGATCTGCCACTCCGATCTTCATTTCGCTAAGAACGAATGGGGCTTCTCTCTCTACCCTCTTGTTCCAGGGTAATGATCTTTTTTTTTTTTAATACAAGCGTCTTACTAACTGAGCTGTGCTTCTATCTATTTTTAAGCTTTTGAACTGTCATATTTGCTAATAGCTGAGATGAATATTTTGCAGGCACGAGATCGTGGGAGTGGTGACGGAGGTGGGGAAGAAGGTGGAACAATACAAAGTGGGCGACAGAGTTGGCGTAGGGTGCATGGTTGGGTCGTGCCGTTCGTGCGAAAACTGCGCTGATGATCTCGAGAATTACTGCCCAAAGATCATAACAACTTACAGCGGTAAATACCACGACGGCAGCCTCACGTACGGCGGCTACTCCGATATCATGGTGGCCGACCAGCATTTCATCGTTCGGATCCCCGACGACATGCCTCTCGACGCCGCCGCCCCGCTTCTCTGCGCCGGGATCACCACCTACAGCCCCTTGAGATACTACGGCCTCGATAAACCCGGCCTGCACCTCGGCGTCGTTGGTTTGGGCGGACTAGGCCATGTCGCTGTTAAATTTGCTAAGGCTTTCGGTGCTAAGGTCACCGTCATTAGCACCTCCCCCAACAAGAAGGATGAAGCGCTTTCACATTTGGGTGCTGATTCTTTCTTGATTAGTACTGATGCTGAAGAAATGAAGGTATGTTTCTTCGATTTTAATCCAGCTTTTAAATTCTTGCAAATTTGCAATTAAATACCCGCGTTCTCTATTTTTCGCAGTTTATTCGGTGTTGTATCTGTTATGCTCGTCAAATATTAAAAATATTTTTTAAATCAACATTTTTGTTTATAGAATTCTTCATTTATTGTTGATTTAAGAAATGTTTAAAACCCAAGCTTTGATTTGATGATTTCTCAAATTAATAGAATAATGAATTCTAATTGAATAACATTTTTATGTGCTCAAGTATAAAGATGTAAAAGTAGAGTTAAAATTGCAAATGTATTAGTTTATCTGATTCCTTTTTATGCTAATTGATTGCAGTTTTTCTTAATTCACACGCCTCTCGTTTTGTTTTTTTTTAAAAAGAGTTTTTTGGCCATTCCACTATAATTCGCGAAAAATTAAGTACTCTATATGTTCAGTTCACTTAACCTAAATTATTTCATCATTTTATTTCCTTATCAAAATTGACTTTTCCATCTCCAATCATGTGTTTTTTGAACCGCCCAACCTAAATATTAATACGTAACTCTCTTTTCTCTTTTCTTTTTTTTTTTTTTTTTGCAAAAGAACAAACTCACAAATCTAGAAAACTTACAAAAGAAAAGCAGAGCTAAGCAAGTCTTATACTCCTCCCTCTATTATCTATACCAATATATAAAAGAGTCTTGTTTTACAAAATGTACATCGCCTATAATATCCTCATAATATATATCAAATTAAGGATAATAATGTAATTATGATTGTAATATCTACAATAGATAATTATAAATATCTACTCCAATTCGTGTATATCAAATTTACCTTTTATAAGTTTGGTTTTCTTAATTTAAAAGTTTTTTTTTATCCAAATTCCATATAGTCAAATATTGAAGAAATATATGAAAGATTTTCAAGCACGTTTTAAATAAAAGTTTGGCATCTTGACATCTTGTGTGCATATTGAACTGAATTGATTTTTTTTTTTTTAATTTTATAAACTTTTATCTTTTTATTCTTTGAGTTGGCCTAAATTATTCACACTAGCTAATCGCATGGTAAAATTTTATTACAAGCAATGTGTCAAAAATAGTAAAGTTATGTGGTGACTTGGTGGTGACTAATTGTTGAGGTGCCGATTTTTTTTATTATTATTAGTTACAATTTAAAATGAAGGAATTTTATTTTTCTTTATATATTTGGTTCATATGTTAATAAATCCTGGTGTGTTAAATAAGAATGAATTTGGACTATTGATTTTAATCAAATCTATGACTGTCATTGATTTAAACATGGTTTCAAGGTACAATAATCATGATTTCATTTAAACATGAATTGGTACATTTAAAAGTACAATTATATAATAAATATAATTTTATGCACATTTAAGCATAGTTTTGTAAGCAATTTTAACATTTTAACACGCCAGGATTTATTAACACACAAACCGTTCTATATATATATATATATATATATATATATAGAGAGAGAGAGAGAGAGAGAGATTAAAGGAATTTTATTTTTCTTTACTTTAGTTACAATTCATTTTAAATTGTACTAATAATAAAAAATAAAATATAGTAATAAGAAGTTATATTTAGTCAAGATTTTTTTTTTCATGCGCAAATTATATGATAAAATCTTTTTAGCTTATACGAGTACAATATAGATATAAAAATTAGATAATTTATTTTTAAAATTATTTAAATAACTTTAATATATAGTAAAATATAATATAAAATAATTTTATTGTATACTAATTGATAAAACTCTTCATCAAAACAAAAATTGATAAAACTATTTTTCAGAAAATTCTAAACAAATGCCATGATAGGTAATCAATTGATACATAACTCTAAAGTTACATTTTATGTGCTTGCTTTTGTGGCATATTATGTATAATGTTATGATAGTTTACATTTTCTTACACTTATTAATTCTTCTAATATAAAATGATAAAGGGAAAAAGAAAAAAGGAAAAAAGGAAAAAAAAAAGAAAAGAAAAGAAAAAACAAAAAAGTGTGAGAGAAAGATCTATTTCTACGTATTAAAGAAAGCATCAGAATTAAATTTTTATTTAATCTAACTAAATACTTTTTGTCAATAAGATTCTAATCAATTAGTTAATCAATTTAAGATGACGCTAATTTTAGTTCATTAATTTTAATCGAATATATAAGGTCCCCTCGCAATTTTTATTACTCTTATTGTATACATTTGTTTCCATCTAAAATATTTTGATTACCTATTTTAATATTACTTGACACTTTAAGTTAAGAGAAATATTTTCCAAACAACAAGTATAATTTGAGCATACACTTTCACATAAAATTATGATACTAAGTAGTCAAAATAATTTTTATCACTCACTCAGTCTCACCTATCAATATTGTCTTGACTTATTTGATCTTAGTCAGACATCACTTATATTTTAGGCAGTATTTGAAAAGTTAAAAATGCAACACATGTGTATTCCTCTCATACACATATTAACAATTTGTTATTATGGGGGAGGGGTGGGAGGGAATGTCTTGGTCACTAAGTGATCTGATGAGACTTCAATCAGTTTAATAGATTGAGAACGAAAAATAAGTTTAAAAATTATAATTATAATAAAATTTGTTGAAAAAATTAGTTTCATGTTGTTGTTAATTAGTTTTGAATATATGAATTTCATTTATTTTATGATTATTTGGGTATGTTATGTTTAATTATAGTTTAATGATATATTTTTTGTTTGTCTGCTAGCCCTATAATTAATTAGTTTGAAGACAATGGTGTAATACATTACACTCCCTCCGTCCCTTAAGAGTATTTCTTATTTTTCTTGGCACAAGTTTTAAGAAAATAATATATTGTATCGTACTATGGTAAATAAGTGGAAATGATAGACAGTAAAGATAAAATTATTTGTGATGGAGTATATTTAAAAAAGAAAAGAAAAGAAAAGATAATACTCTTTGGAAACATATGAAAAAGGAAAAAACAGAATACTTTTAAGGGACGGAGGAAGGACTATGTTATTGTAATATGTCAAGTAGTTTTACAATATTGAAACTTTATCCAATACTAATTAACGAGTATCGTATAATAATTTAACGGCTGAAAATTTAATTATAGAGTAGAGATATAATTCAAATTATCTAATCTAACGCATTGAAATTATGGCGAGATACTAATTATCAAAGTCTTTGCCTTCGAAGCAAAAACAAGATAATAAATTTAAATTTTATTTAAACATATATTGATTGCATCCTACAGAGAGAGTTAGTTGACTTAAAAAAATAATAAGGAAAAATGGTTGCTAAAACTATCGCAATATTAGCATTGTCATGTTTTATATAAAGGTTGAGAAAATGAACAGTATATCAAATATTTTGTGCATCTCTTCCATAACTTGAGGGCTTCATCTGAAGAGTTGTATGCTTAAATATTTCTTTCTCGATTGATTATTGTTGGCAATAGGTATTTTAAGTTTTTGAAGAATGGATGAAGTAATTTTCACATATTTTTTTACATGAATCAAAGTAATAACAAGTCTATTGTAGATTTAATTTTTTTTCTCATTCTTCAAAATTAGTCTTAAAATTACGACGTAATATTTGCACATTATACCCATCAGTTTAGAGCATTTAAAAATATAAATTTACTGAATCAAAAATAGTTGCAAAACATGCAACGCACGTTACACTTGCTAGTATTAATAAAGAGCTAATTGACTGTCTTTTTATCTCACCATATATTATACTCTTGAATGTCATCAAAGTTACTAAATGTATGTTGTTGATTCCATATATGTGTAGGCTGCTACGGGAACAATGGATGGTATCCTCGACACCGTATCAGCGGCTCACGCTCTGATGCCACTCTTAGGGCTATTGAAGACTAACGGAAAGCTTATAATGGTGGGAGCCCCGGAGAAGCCTCTGGAGCTACTCATGTTTCCTCTACTGGCCGGGAGGAAGATGGTTGCCGGGAGTGGCATCGGAGGGATGAAAGAGACGCAGGAAATGATCGATTTCGCAGCCAAACATAATATCAAAGCAGATATTGAAGTCATTCCCATCGACTACGTCAACACGGCCATGGAGCGCCTCCTCAAGGCTGATGTCAAGTACCGTTTTGTCATCGACGTTGCCAATTCCATCAAACATTAAATTAAGCCCTCTGCCCTGCCTTTTGTTTTTTTGAGATGCATACTTAATTTCCTCCATTAGTGTCCTTATCAAATAATACTCGAGTATTTTCTTCTTTTTTCATAAACAATACTCTATTCGTCTCATTCTACTTGACACGTTTCTTGAATATAAGTGAGTAGGAGTATGAAATAATAGAAACGGTTGCTGATGAAAAACTTCAGTTCATATATGGTCTTTCCTATTCAATTTTTTGATGTTTTCTTGAGTTCGTTGAGGATTATATATGTCCTTTGAATATCTTGTTTAGGTTCATAGGAGTGAAACTCAAAGGTTTTATTTTAGCTTCTATTCTTATTTTTCATTTTCTGATTCTGTTTTTAGGATATTTGATGTGCAAATGAGAATGAACTTCACAATTTGTATTAGTAATAGCAGTTTTCCTTTTATAATTTACTTTCAGTGGATTACATTTTCATCCATGCATGGCCTAAAACAACAAAGAATTAAA
Source organism: Mentha longifolia (assembly GCA_001642375.2). Classification (NCBI taxonomy): domain Eukaryota; kingdom Viridiplantae; phylum Streptophyta; class Magnoliopsida; order Lamiales; family Lamiaceae; genus Mentha; species Mentha longifolia. The sequence goes on along the minus strand of CM038111.1, from coordinate 11,321,578 downwards.
AGTGCAATATTGGTATATATGTAGAAATTATTGTTTCAATACATTATACAGCCAAAACACCAATAATTGTGAAATGCCTCCTTAATAGCCTTCTTCAATGCTTTTATATCTGGTACTCTAAGCAAATTGTCGATATGAATGAAATATGGCTACAGGATTTAATGGCGTATTCTCTTTGTCCCACTCCATTTGGCCTACACGTTGAATATATGTGAAGTATAAAATATACTAACAGGCCAAATGGAATGGGACGGAGGTAGTAGTAATTACTGCTAATTAACATAGAATTAGGTTTTACCTCATCTTCTCTTGAGGCCGATGCACTTCTTCTTGTTGATGTTCTTTGTAATCGTCGTGTCACAAAGTTCAGAGCTGGTGCCACTAATTGATTTACCCATGAGTTGAGATGCTTTAGCTTGATTCATTCTGTTACATAACTGCCCTCGTTAATAGATTGCTATTATAGTTGATAAGGTTGACGAATCTCTTATCGATTTAGGTGACAGATCACATTGACAATACATAGGTTTCAATATATGAACAGTTACACGACCAAACGAGCTCAAAAATTATTCAATCCATCATCAAAGTATGTGGCGGATCAGCCTATATTAATCTTATACCGGTGCATCGTGTAATCATATTTGCAAAGTATGATTGCAAGCAACGAGGAATCGAGTATTTACCTGTGCAAGCGTTTCTCCAGGAATCTAGCCAAGGTCGCCCTCCGGGCCATTGCCACCGTCGGAATATGACCTATACCGATCAAATATAGAGATCACATACTGAAATATATGTGTTTTTTCTTCTACTTCTTTTAGCAAGAAATATTTCTAGTTAGGTGCATCAAAGTATTTCTTGGAATGCAATGCGCCTCGTCTCATTTGGTTAGTGACATTTAACTGGTTTAACGTTTCAGTGATTATGCATAGGAACATAAAGGATCATTTCGTCCAAAATTTGGGTATTTTTCAAGAATTTGGTAGGAAGGTTTTTGCAACTACTGTTGAATTTGTGTGAATTGGGTGTTATAAAAAAAATTAAAAATAATGTGATTTTTTGATAAATTAGGATGGAACAAAGAGATTGATTGTCAACGAAATTAAAAGGAAAATATGAAATTGGTTTTTAATTTTAAGTCATTGATGTTGTATTTTTCTTGCTGTATTTTTTGTCTTCATAACATCCTTATTTTTTTCCGATAAAAAAGAAAAATACTACTCCCTCCGTCCTCTATTTTTTAACCCAAAACTTTTCGGCATGTATTTCCACCGAAACCTAGTACGGGTTTTAAAATATAATTTTGAAGTATTGTTTTTTTTACGGGATACTACGAGTGTCGTATTATCCCTTAAAAAAAAAATTATTTAAAAATTATATTTTAAAACTCGTACTAGGTTTTGGTAGAAAGACGTGCCGAATAGTATAAGGATTACGAAATGAAGGATGGAGGAAGTATTTGATTACAATATTTAATTGTGGAAGAGTTCTTACCGCTTATAGGTAGGCTGGTGGATGCATTTCCAGCAACATAGATGCTATTTTCAGCTGACAGTGGAGAGATGTTCCTACAAACATAAGTAAAATTCTGCACAAATCAGCTTCTGCCACGCGTCCTAATCACGTGATTAAGGAAGGAGCCTCAAAATTCTCAACAAGCATCTCATGAAGAGAAAGAGGGTTCACTCTTTCAAGATTAATATAATTATATCCGAAAAGTGTATCTCATTGTTTGACCCTCTTTATTCCTTTAATTAAATGTTAAAATATTTTACTATCTTTATGGATAATTTGGTGATTGAAAGTTGAGAAATTTATTAATTACTACCTCCATCCCATTACATTAGTCCTCTTTGCTTTTTGATTGTTCGACACGCTTTTCCACCCAAACCTAGTACGAATTTTAAAATATAATTTTAACGTATTCATTTTTTCACTGGGTACTATGAGTAGTATATTAATAAAATGTGACTTCAACCTTAGTTTATTTCGACTTAACATCTCAAAAGTTTCATAAATCTGACTCCTGTCCTGTTGAGCACTAGCAACTCAATAGTAGTAGTATTAATATAGTAACAACTCAAATCGAATAATTAGAATATAAAATTCACATAATCTATGAAAAAGTTAAGCAGATCCGACCCGAACCCCTTTTATAAATTATAAAGAAAAAGTACTCCATATAGAATGAGAGATCTCCCAAGAAAGGGTATATATACTCCCTCCGTCCCGTCAAAATAACCATATTTCTTGAATATATGTGAGGTATAAAATATAGAAATAGGGTCATTTCGACGGGACGGAGGTAGTAGAAGATTTGGTTACCTCAAGTTGGGGGTAGCAGCATCGTTGAGGTCATAGGGAAACCCGCCGCCGCCGCTGCCGGAGCGCCGGAAACCGGCGGCGCAACCAGAAATAGACCGGGTTGTTTTGTCAAGCTACAAACGGTGCTGCCGCTGCACGAAGGAGAAACGGTCTTATCACTATCCGCGAATTCCCATTTCTTCTTCTGCAACTATAAATAAATAAATTCATCAAATTGTGAATAAAACTCTATAATTCAAGAGAAATAAATAAAGCAGTAAAAGTAAAAAACATACATCGGAGAAATTAAGGGAAGAAGAAGTTGTACTGAGAGACAAGGATACCTCAACTCCTGCTGCTGCAAATCAAGAACATGAATTTTTCATCAAATCTCCTCAGTTGATAAAATCGATTAAAATAAAATTCTTATGAAAATTAATTACCTGTGTCTGTGAATGGATTTGTGAGGTTTTCTTGCTCCAATTTGTACTTGTGAGAATTCAAGCCCAGGAAATCTATCTCCATGATTTGGAATTTAGAGCTAGAGAGGTGAGAAAAGAGAGAGAAAATGAAGCAGATAAATGGAAAAAGATTTAGAAATATAAATAAATGGATTTTTTTTTTTTTTAGGGTGGGTGTGGGTGTGGGGACAGGTGTAGAGCCAATGAATGGCTAGCTTTTAACAAAGTGAAAAACACGTGCTGAATGAAAGAAGATGAGCAAAAGATAAAAAAGAAGCACCACATATGCATTAAACCGCACCACGTGAAACTTTGCAACATTTCAATTTGACGTTTCTCAGCGTCCCGCGTTATACATATAAAGTTGTTCCAACTATAGAAACTATACTATTAATGGTGTAATCAAGTTCAAAATTACTGTTCATCTTTATACCAACGTGATGAATTCCAGTTCTGCACATTTATTATAAGTTTGGTGTTGGACTAGTGCTCGTGTGTCTCACTTGATTTTTGATTAGGTTGGATCATATATTATTTCGATTTGAAAGGCTCGTTCGGTTCGTCGTAGGATAAACAATACCCTCTCTGGTCCGGTGATAGACTTATATACCTTTTTTTTTTGTTTGGGTCAATGTTTTAAAACCCGGCCCGGAGGTCGACCCGGCGAGGCCTCCGGTTCCCGGTTCAACCGGTCGAACCGGGGTTGACCCGGGGTTGAACCGGCCAAAACCGGGAAAAACCCAGAAACCGGCACTATGCCCGGTTCCCGGTTCAACCGGTTCAACCGCCCGGTCCGGTCCGGGTTTTAAAACATTGGTTTGGGTCAACTTCATCTAGTAATTTTTTTATCTATACATGTATATAAAAAAGCCTTATTTTACAAAATATGTATTGCCTATTATATTCCTATAAAATATTTTATTTAAGGTATTTCTATTTTTACAATTTGGTTAGGGCAATATTTATTGTGTATTAAGTTATACGAGGAAAATTTCCTTAAAACTATAGAATAATATTATATTAATTTGTGCAAAGCGCTTTTAGGTTTGTTCTTAGATTGTTTCTTGAGTGGCCAAATCCATCGATTATCTTCGGCTTTTTTTTTTCATTAGCTTAGGTCATGTATATCGTGTATACCATTAAAGTAGATATTCGATTGGATTTTCATTTTGATATTAAATTTTATTGTTTTAATGTTTCAATTGAGATATCATTTTACTCTTTATACTCTATCCGATCCCTAAAAATTTAATCACGGTTTGATCGGTAATAATTAAAAAAAGAATGTAAAGTTGACTTGTAGTTCTTCCATCCACTACAATTATCCATTCCAAATTTCGGCACGAACATGAGTTTTAATATTTGTAATGAGTGAATGTTAAAGTTATTTTTGGGTCCCACTTAAAGTAGGTGGAGTGAATATTAAGGTGTATTTTTATTGACATTTTTAGAATAGAAAGTGAATTATGGATATGAAGTCCACGTCCAAAAATAGGCTATGCACAAATATTATGGACGGACGGAAACAGAAAATTATGCATAAATATCATAGACGGAGGGAATATTATTTATTAATGGTATAAATTAGGTCTGTAATATATATATATATATATATATATATATATATTAGATTGTTTACTAATAGTAGAGATGAGGTCCCACCTTATTTGTATTGTTTATTTATATTGATATGATAGACCATGTTAAAAAATAGAAGTGAAGAGTTTTGAGTGACGGCCTAAAACAAAATTACGGGCAAAGTTTAATCGATTTTTACATTGCTAAGCTTCTATTTGAGAGATTGAATTTAAGCGTTTAAAGTAAAAAAAAAAGGCTTCAATCAATCTAAAAACTTAAGAAAGCAAAACTAAATTAAAATTTTGACTAAACTTATAATATTTTTAAAAAAATAAAAATCGGAAGAGGATATTACACACGATCTCGTCGTAGAAGTGAAGAGAAGAGATATAATCTAAGATTTCATTAGCTATTTTCGTTTAGCTTTTGGGACAAGATTTATAGGTATTTGTAATAGCAGCTGAGTATTTATAAAAAGAATAGCTGCAGAAAATATTCAAATAGAAAAAATAAATTTGCGGTGGGTGTGAAAAGCGTGTTCAAATTACCCGTACTAGGTTTCGGTAGAAAAAATGAATACGTCAAAATTACCCGTACTAGGTTTCGGTAGAAAAGTGTGCCGAAAAATTAAAAAACAAATGACTCTAATATAATGGGATGGAGGTAGTAGTTCGTTAATTGAACTCGTTTTGAATGTCAAGTCATGCATTGTTCATTATAATAAAATAAATAGTCGAGGATGGATATCGTTTCTCAGGCAGTTGTACACATTTTAAATGTCAACTCGCATGTGGTTCAATGTAATGGAGAATAGGTCAAGGAGGGATAACACATTTGTGTTTTTGTTATATTCATTGAATATCAAGTCGCTCGTTATCCGAATATAATAGAAACATAAGTTAAAGGGGGTATATTTCTCGAATAAATAAACTCATGTTTCTAATAACTCAAAAACTATTATTAGCATCATAACATTCACAAATTATATAGACATAAACCTCAATTTGTTATTTATTCCTTGAATTTCAAATTTCAAAGAAATGAATGAAAAGAATCAATTGAAATTTGATTTTTATTTAATTTGTGAATGTAATAATATTATTAATAGTTTTTAAAGCACTAAAATAAGAATCAATAAATAATAAGAAAAAATATAGATAAAATTACCAAAATATAAATAATGAGAAATAGCTAGCAAATCATAACTCCGCTTAATTTAATACAAACAAAATTGCTGGTAAAAAGTAAAAAGTAAACGTGACGAATGCCAATGTGCATTAAAATCATGCCAGCCAGTAATTCTCCAACTATATACTACCTTCATCCCTTCTAATTAATCTCATTTTATTTTGGCACATAAATTAATAAAGAAAAAGATATGTGGATATAATCAATTTTAAGGAGAGAGAGTTAATTGTAGCTACAAGTTTTTTACCATTTTAAAAATGAGACTAATAAGTGGGATGGACTAAAATGACAAATAGGACTAATAAAGTGGGATGAAGATAGTAATTTAAAGATGATGTGATGGAATATGTGTCATGTGTGGGATTTAATAAAAAGTTGAAAAGAGAGAATGGTTTTATTAACAACACGTTTAAATTGTTAATTAGATGGTTGAATATTTGTATTAGTACGCGCATTTTCATTTTCAATGAGGAATTCGAATCTTTTATCTAGAAAAATAAGATATATACTCCCTCCGTCTCAAGTATTACGACACCTTTCTTTTCGGCACAAAACTTAAGACGAGAGTGTTAAGTGTGTAAAGTGTAATGTGTGTAAGGATCTGACGTGGTTTATGTATTTAGACATATTTTTAAACTAGATCATTATAGATGCATAAAAACATATCCATGTTTGATCTTAAATGAAAGATCGTATCAAGATCTTTAATTTGGTATAAAAATCGAATAACAAACGAGAAAGTTATGATTGTTTAAACTTTTAAGATTTAAATTATATTGAGATATGTGCTGAAAGATGAGTGAATGATGAGATTTAATTAGATAATGATAAGTGTAATAAGGGATTTACTAATTGTACTATTAATTAGCTAATTATTTTCCAAAAAAAAGTATCAGAATACTTGAGACGACCCAATAAAAAAATAATATCAGAATACTTGAGACGGAGTGACCACATATTTTTAACGGTTGTAATCGAAAGAAATTAGTCAACTCGCTCTAATAGATATACTAGTACTAGATAGAGTAGGCGTATTAGTTAGTTAGATTCTAGCGTATTAGTTACTCGGAAATTTATGTACGCTAGATTTTTTTTATTTTTTATTAACTTTACTCGCTAACACTTTTTTTTTTTTTTAAAAGTGCATGCTTTACTTATCGTGTCCTCGCTCCTCACTAAGTATTTAACTTAAAGATAATAGTAAGATATTACTCTTTTGGTCTCACTTAAGTAGTCCCGTTGCTTTTTAGTATGAGATTTTAAGAAAATATATTTAAAAATAAAATGTAGTGTTTAATATTTTAATGTAAATTTTATTATTTTAAAACTAGAACATCATATAATGACTAAGTTATTGTGGAATGTTTAGAATAAGGATGGACAACCTTTGGATTCATTGGGTGCATATACATTATATGAAACATCACTCTATAATGGACTTTCAACCTCTTCCTATATGCTCTTGGATTGTTCATAATATTTTTAAGTGTCGATCTAAGATGCGTGATCTACAGCAGTGGTCTGAAAGCTCCTAATTGGATAAATTTGTTACTATGAATATTTATCAAGGGTTTCAGGGGAAAATGAGAAAATGCCATTGAGGGAATTGGTACTGCATAATATAGCATGACCAAGAGCTATATTTGTGTTATGGTTATGCTTACACCGACGGTTGGTTACTAAAGATCATCTCCTTAAGTTGGAATTACTAGAGATGGTTTGTGTTTTTTTATGTGCAGGTGTGGAATATTTAGTGAAACATCTATTTTTTCAATGCTCTATCAGCCAACAATTGTTGTACCATGTTTTGAGGTAGCTCTAGCTTTCTTATGTTTCGATTTCTGGCGTGTCGATGACTGCTTGGATGTGTAGATAAGCTAGAAGCAAAGGTTGGCGGGCTCGTTTGTTGAAAGCAAGGGTTGCTGAAGTGGTTTACTACATTGGCCTGGGAGGAATGCAACTATTTTTTCAGTACATACCTATTACTTTATTGGAATTAAAAGAACATGCATGTCATTTGGTGTTTGTTTCGGCTAAAAGTGCTCATAATAGAATGAGGTATATCGTAGATTAGTGAGCATAACTTAATGTCGAATCTCAAGAAAGACTTAGTCGGGAAATTAACTATGTGGCACAAAAAAAATAAAAACAAATCCTGAACACTCTAAACAATATTTTTTTTGTGGGGAGGGGAGGGGGGGGGGGTTATTAATCATAGACTTAATGAATATATGCAAGTAAATTAAACAAGAATTAAAAGCAACTAAAAAGCAATAATAAGATCTAAATCTAAGAGCAAGAATTAAACCTAAAGTAAAAGCAAGAACTAACTAGATGAAAGCAATTAAACTACCTATGCATGAACTGAAAGAGAAAGCAATAAAAACTAATTTAGAGAAAATAAATCCTAACATGCTTGATTAAATAAATCTAGAGAAATAAAGAGCAATTAAATCTAAACCTAGAAAACCAAACTTAAACCAATTAAAGAACATGCAAAGCAAAGCAAGCAAAATGAATATAAGAACATAAACTAAACTTACTTTTGAAACGAAAGAAATGAAGAACTTGAATGAGAAATCGAAGATCTTGAATTAAACTTGAATCCAAAAGCAATCTCCAATCCAAAGCAATGAGTAAAGCAAATACTAGGGTTCTGTGCCAAAAAGTAAAGGAGATAAAGTGTATTATAGTTCACAAGAGATTACATATATATAGCATCCTTAAAATTTAATTAAACAAGGAAAAATATCTCTAATAACCAACCCAGCCAGCGGTCGCTAGCCCCTAGCGCCCGCTGGGGGTGCATCTCTGTTCTCATCCGTCTGTCGAGCCTAGTAACCGCTAAGGGTCTAGCACCCGCTAGGGTGCTTACTCTGTCTTCATGATTTTGGCACACCTAGCGACCGCTAGGGTGCGGCTTCAACATTTTCTTCTCTTTCGTGCTCTTCTTTTTCGCCGTTTCTTCTTTGCTCGACTTGCCTTCTTCGACTTCTCTCGTATCTTGCCCATTTCTTCACTTTTAAGCTTCCTCTCCTTGTCTTTTACCTATGAATCCAAACAACCCAAATTTTGACATAATCACGAACAAAAATAAACAAAAATCACAAAAACTCAACAAAACAAACTAAACAATAAACTATAAAATAACACAATTTACGACTGAACGGTGTTTATTCCGTAGGAGTTCCATGTATCCTCGACTAAAACTCAATGTTGATAGGTTGATTTTGGGTTAGATTTTATAAGAGTTAATTATTATACGTTTTTGGTGTTATGGCTGGTTTGGCCAGTTGGTCAATCTTTTGTACTTATTTATTTTTGGAATAATGAAAATCTATTGTGATTCCGAAAAACAAGAGTATAATTATGATATACATGGTTTTTCTATGATTTATAACGTTGTTGGACGTTCATTTAGAAAGAGAAAATTATGTTTATTAAGGTTTTATGCTTAAATTGTATTTTCTTGTGAAATGTGATACTTGCTTGTTGTTTGATTGAATTTTCAGAAATATGGTGAGAATATTTGGCATATTGGTCAGTATAGGAATGAAGTTCGGTTTGATAGGAGTTTATAGCAACAAACGGTTCGAAAATCGGAGTTGAAACGAGAGAGAACGAGCCAAAACAAAAATGTCACGCGCAGGGGCGCCACCTGGGCGCCACCATCACAGAAGAAGGTGAATTTCGGAGACCCGGGCACCACCTAGGCGCGACAGCGCCCAAACGCGCATTTTCTCGGATTTTTACGGGCTTTTTGATACCTAAGCCCATTCTAACACCAACACTTCCTCCCCTATATATATCTAAACGCTTAGAACGAGTTGGAGGTTTTTCATCACTTTTTGAAGGAGAACAAGAGCAAGGGTTTGAAGAGAGAGCAACATCAAACTTCCTACAAGTTTTTATGTTTTATTTTGAATTGGATTTTTATGTCATGATTATGTGTGGCTAATTTTGTTATTCTAGGGTAGAAAGTAGATGAACAATTTGTGACCTTGATTCATATTTATTTAATTGTATCTTTATTCCTCTTCTTCTTCTTATGTTCTTGTGCTTATTGATAATAAATTGATTGATCACCTTTTTATTATTCTTTGGTTTTAATTCGAGATCCGAGAGGGGAGAATTAGAATTAGAATAAAGAACATAGGACACGTTAGGACTCAACGCCCAAAAGGTTTGAATTTAACGTGGGAGTATTTAATCTTTGAATCTGTTGCAAGTTGCATGTATAATTGATACTTAGAGATAATTTCAATTGCATATTGGCTTATGGTTTAGTTGCACCCAAAAGGTTGATTAAGCTAATTAAGTGATTGCTTCAGAAGAGAATAAAGTGTGATTAGTGATTAACACGTATTTTATGTGCATGTTGAGTGTATTTTGCATGTGTTTGAGTCTCGATTTATGTGCTTAAATGCTAAAAATGCTAGGGTTTCTTAACTTGTAGCATACATTCTATCTTTCTCGTTTTCTCTCAGTTTTCGATCTATTTTTGTAAGATTGAAAGAGCATTCATGTGGTTAAGGATCGAAGGCTAGAAATGAGGAAGAATCGAGCTTAATTAGGGTGAAACCTAGGGGTAACAATGTGGAATTTGAATTTATAGAGTTAGGGTTTCACTAGGTCAAGTTCGTTTATGTTTTCCTCGTTCTCTCGAGTCTCTTTGTGTCTTTTTTCAGGTTGATGAAAAACTTTCTTGGCCAAATTGATCATTCCATGTTGAAGAGGAGCTCGTTAGGAAGCCGTAGCAAAAAGCGGTTCGTAAATCGGAGTTCGTATGAGAGAGAACGAGCGAAAACGGAGAAAGCGCGCAAGAGACGAAGAGTTGACCGGTCAAGGAAGAGGCCGGCGACCAGCCAGCGGTCCAGCTGGCCGCCGGCTCCCCTCCTCTGGACCGCCACAGACCCCAGAGGGTTCGGCGACCCAGCCGGCGGTCCAGCCGGTCTCCGGTCAGCCGCCCTTCTTCACTTAAGGGGCGAGTTCGGCTCGCCCAAACTCGCCCCGGTTCGTCCCGTTTCGCCCCGATTCGACTCAAACTCGATTTCCAATGTATTTAATCCTAGAATTCACCCCATTTGTGGATCTTTTACATATTTTATTCTCCCAAGAACCCTAGAATATTTTCCCTCTTTCCTTTTTAATATTTTGAAGATTGTTGAAACTATACTTTGTGGATTTGAAATTCAAGACCATCTTCTTCTTCCTTATTAAATTCTCTTCCTTTTAAGCATGATTTCATTTACTTTCCATGGTTTATTTTCTTTAATTATGTCTAGCTAATTTCCTTTTGGTTCCAATATATGAAGATATGATCTAGAAAACTAGGTTTTTGGATTTTGTTGTTGGATTTACCTTCTAATTCATATGTTTTGTGGTTTGGGACTTGATTTTATTGCATGATTGATTGGCCATCATTAAGTGCATACAAGGTGTTTGGTTAAATGCTTAGGAGGCTTTAATTCATAACACTTAGCATCAAATCACACCATATTAGTAATTCTTGCTAGTAGGAGCTTCTAGATAATTAATTGAGCTATTTGGAGTTAATTTATGCATCTTGAGACCTAGCGGAGATAGATGTCATAGGTTAATCCACTAATATTGATTGCTTCGAGAGAAGAATTGATGTTTACTATATATAGAACTCCCATATGAATTAGATTAAAATGGCTAATCCTAACAAATCCTAAAACCTAGGTTTATAGTGATTATCGGATTATATTTGGAACCATACTTTATCTTATTGATTTTATATCACTCGCTACTTGTTGTTTGTTAGTTAAGTGTTAGGTTTGTTAATTACTTTTCATTTGTCATTAATCAATCAAAAACATAAAAACATGATATATTGTAGCTTGGATAGTAGGTTTAGTAGCTAGGTTACTACTTGAAACTTGAGTGTCCTTACATTCCTTGTGGTTCGACTCGATTACTCAATCGATTATTATTGCTCTCTACCATCACCCCTAAAGATAAATAGGAGTCGAGTGTTAAATTGTTCTTTGAAATCGAACCCTGGAATATTTGTTCTTTTTGGAGTTTGAATTCGTGTTATTTGCTTTCTTTTATTTACGTATTCATTTTATTTGTTCTCATTAGAATTAGTAAACCATTCTCAAATATTGATTAGTCTAAATAGAATCGAGTTTATAGTTTAGATAATCACTAGAATAATTCAGTATCCGTGGATTCGACCTTGTTTCTATACTACTACACCTGTACACTTGCAGCGTGATAAAAAAATAGCGAACAAGTTTTTGGCGCTGTTGCTGGGGACTGAGTTGTATTTCTGGTGCTATTTGAACTATTTATTTGATACTAGTTTTGACACTTTTAATTTTTGTTATTTTTATTTTTATTTTTATTTTTTTGTAATCTCACCTGAAGTTGTGTTAACAGGTAGTGTATGTCCAGGAGACAAACGCGTGGAGGATATTTGCCATTCGATCCTGATATTGAAGCTATCTGTTGGCGCAACAACGCAAAGAGAAGATTTCGTTTAAGAGAAATGGCCGCAAATGAGGTGAATGCTCAGACTCTGCAGCAGCTGCAAGCTCAGATGAATGAGATCAGAGCAGAGATGAATCGGCAAGAGAAATCAATCAAGGATACCTTTCAGCCTGTGGCTACTGAAGGAGGAGTTTTGGGGCCGGCAATTCAAGCTAACAACTTTGAGCTAAAGCCATCATTGATCTCAATGGTACAACAGAACCAGTTTGCGGGAAGACCAACAGAAGATCCTCATGCTCATCTAGCCCATTTTGAAGAAATTTGCAATACTATCAAGCTGAATGGGGTAACAAATGATGCTATCAGACTTCGGCTATTCCCGCTCTCCTTGAGAGACGATGCTCGATCGTGGCACCATTCTCTAATAGCTGAAGAAGTGGAGTCGTGGAAAGATTTGGTGCAGTTATTCCTTACCAAATATTTTCCTCCGAGCAAGATCATGAAATTGAGAGCAGCTATCTCTCAGTTTCAACAGTTCGATCAAGAATCCTTCTATGAAGCCTGGGAGAGGTACAAGGAGATGCTGAGGAAATGCCCTAACCATGGAGTTGATCCTGATCAGAAAGTCTGGTGGTTTTATAATGGTTGCAATATAACCATTAAAAATCTTTTGGATGCAGCAGCTGGCGGAGACATCATGGATCGTGATAACACCTCTGCATTGGCTATAATCGAGAAGATGACAGCCAACAATCATCAGTGGCCCAATGAACGATCATCTACTAAGAAAGTGGCTTTGTTGACTAATGATGATCCAGTTTCCAAGTTGACAACTCAGATCTCTCAACTTACAAGTAAGATCGATGCTTTAGTTTCCCCTCGAGTCCCGCCTACTTTCGAGGAGCCTGTTGTTGGAGATGTTAACTACATCAACAATAGTAGGAATTATGGGAATCATCATTCACATCCAAGTGGCTATCAGAGTAACTCGAATTTCTCCTATAGTAATGGGATGAACAATGAAGAGAAAGAGACAGATTTTGAGGTTCGGCTGACCAAGTACATGGTGGATAACACCAAGTATATGGTTGAGAGTCAGACTCGTTTGGAGAAATTGGAGAGCTTGGTGTTGCAAGGTTTGACAAGCACCAACAGTCGGCTTGATCAGATAGAGCCTCAAATGAAGATGTTCGAGAAGCAGTTGGGGCAAATGGCCGAAACTATCAACAAGCAGCATCAACCAGGACAATTTCATAGTAACACCACTGTTAATCCTCGTGAGCACTGTAAGGCAATTCAAACAAGAAGTGGTTTGATGTTAAAATAGAAGAGGAAGTGTCTCGGGAAGAAAGTGCAGCAAAGAAGAGAACGAAGAAGGATTCGACCACAGCCAAAGCTAAAGAATCTATACTTATTTCTACTAAGTCAACTTTATCATTTCCTCAGAGGCACCAGAAAAAGAGAGACAAGGAGCAAAATGCACGTATATTTGACATTTTTAGGAAAGTCCACATCAACATCCCATTGGTGGAAGCTCTCCAACAAATGCCGAAGTATGTTAAATTCCTCAAAGATGTGGTGTCAAAGAAGAAGAGATTAGGAGAGTTCAAGACTATAGGTCTCAATGAAGAGTGCAGTGCAATATTGCAAAGGAAGCTTCCGGTGAAGCTCAAGGATCCGGGTACTTTCACCCTTCCATGTGTTATCGGAGGAAAGCAGTTTGGACGAGCTCTATGTGATTTGGGGGCTAGCATCAATCTCATGCCCTTATCCATTTTTAACAAGCTGGAGATTGGCGAAATACGGCCTACCACCATTTCTCTTCAGATGGCTGATCGATCTATCACATATCCTAGGGGTATTGTCGAGAATGTACTCGTGAAGGTGAATGAGTTCGTGTTTCCAGCAGACTTCGTGGTACTCGATATGGAGGAGGATAAGAATATCCCACTCATTCTTGGAAGACCGTTTCTAGCAACGGGGAGAGCATTGATAGTGTTGCCAATGGTGAACTCACACTCAAGGTGAATGATGAAAGTCACACTTTCACCATTTATAAAGCTCTGAAGTTCTTTGAGGAGAGTGAGTCCAATGCTACTATGGAGGAGTGCAAAGTGTTGGAAGTAGTTCATGCAAGCACAAAGAAGGATAGTTGGGAGGAAGCAACTGATCCAAAAGAGTATTATGGAGTGCATGAAATTCACAAGAGGAAGACTCGAGGATTGGAGTTTGAAAAAGACAGTGAAAATAATGTCAAGGATGGGGAGTCACTCACATTGGAACTGAAGCCATTACCTGAGCGTGATAAGTACACGAGCGAGTGGATAGCTCGTGCCCCACCTCCCCAATAATTCCAGGTGTGTTCTACCAAATTTCACTCTCTTCTACTTTCAAACTTATCCTTCCTAGTGTCGAATAAGTTTGGGGGTATGGAGAATAGTGTTCATTGTGGTTTTATTTTTAGTATTTTTTTTTCTCTTTCTTTATTTGTCAGTTTATTTTAAATGTGGAAGTTGTTGTGCATGTTTTGTTTGCTTGTTTTGGTTGAAGTTTGTGTTTAACATGTAGAGAGTATGAAAAATGGATATGGTATAGGTGAACTTATGATGATGCCTATGATGATTTCTTGTGATATGATGAGAAGATGAGTGTTGAGTTACTTGAGATGTTGATCATGCTTTGATTATTTTTCTGAATTATAGCCTCCATGATTTGAATCAAAGATAAGCTGTTAGTGAGATTTGAGCCTTGACTGTCATATTAATACGGTCTTATTTGTTCTTGAGTGTGATTATTCTTGCATATTATGTTGTTCTCTAGAACTTGCATTGGTTTCTCTGCTTTGAAGTTTTCTAGTGTGCTATAAGACGAAGAGATTATTTAAGGCCGTTCTTTCTTAGCCATTTCTACCCCATTTGTTTTGTCCTGAAAAATCTTTTATCCTTGCTAGCCCTTTTGAGCCTTTTTAACCAATTTCTTTGTTAGCCTTGGGTTGAGATGAAAAGTATGATCTCAAAAGGATAAGGAGGGTGTTTCACCCAAATAGTGATAGCAATAGGACTAGGTCTATCATAGTACTAGTAAGATGAACCCTATAGTCGAATCTCAAGGAAAGCTTAACAAGGGAAATTAATTATGTGATTATCTACCCTAAGAAGCAAATAAAAATTGGGGGTTTTGAGTTTTGATTAAGTCCTAGGATTTAAATAATAAAGCAAATAAATTAAACTAGACTTGAAAGAAAATAAAAGCAAGTAGAAAGCACCCCGTCTGTCACCCGGGATAATAAATTAAACTAGAAGAAAGCAGTAAATCTTCCTAGGCAATGAATTGAAAAGAAAGCAATTAAATATAACTAGAGCAAATAATCTTAACATGGATCTAATGTAATTAAAGCAAATAAATTTAAACTAAATAAAGCGATTAGAGAAAGCAAGTAAAATTAATCTAAGAGCACAAATTAAACTTACGAATCAAAGATTAAAGAAAGAACAAAGAACTCTGAATTAAATCTTGAATCCAAAGCTATAATCTTCAAAGCAATAACTAAAAACTAATATAACTAATCTAGAGTTTTAAGGGCTAAAGCTAGGAAGAAAGATCTCTCTCACGTTCACAATAGTTTTATATATTATAGATCTCAAAAACCTACTCAAATAAGGAAAATAACATAACAAGTCGGCCCGGACCAGCGGCCCGCTAGGGTTCAGCGGCCCGCTGAGTATCCCTCTCGCGTTTTCTTGAAACTGACGGGCCCAGCGGCCCGCTGGGTGCTACACTCGGCCCGCTGCACGCAACTTTTTTGTTTCGGTCATATCTCCTTCGTCCGAACTCGAATTGACCGCCGTTTTTTCCTATGCGCTCCTATCGAACTCCTCTTCGATATTATCCTTTTAGTTCATCCCAAATTGATCTTCACTTTTTGCTCATTTCTTCGTTTTTATGCTCCTTTTCTCTCTTCTCTTCCAAAACTCCTCACGAACCTAACTTTGACTAAAACACACGAAACGAACACATAAAAACGAACAAAATACGAAAACAAACTCACACCAAACTATAAAATCAAACAAAACACACTAAACAGAGGGTTAGAAAATAAGAGAGGATAAGAATAAGTTTTTGTTTGCCACTAGAAGTTGTCAAAGAAAAAAAAAATTAGTCTCATATACGCCCACTTTTAGAAAAGCGTAAAAACATGATAAAAGAAAAAAAAGAAGAAAAAAGAAAAAAGAATAGAGAGAATAAATGAGATATGAGTTATAGTGAGCATTTTTGTTGTTTGTTGGTAGGAGTTTGGAGTTGAAAAGAAAAAGGTTGGGTGGATATGAGGGTGAGAATGAGGAGAAGGGAAAAGTTGTGAAGAGATTTAGTCACATGGCCTAAATGTTCCCTACCTTACCAAAGAGCCAACATTACAACCAAAAGAAAAGTCCTTTTTTGTCTAGAAGCACACATTTGTACGATGGAGAAGATAGACGATATGCAAGCCTATGGTAGGACACTGAATTGCTTGAATTGAGTGAAAATTGTCCTATCTATATACTTGAGAGTTGAGAGTCATTTAAATACTTCCCATTTTGTGAGGATTTGAATCGAAGAGGCTATATTCGAAAGTTGTTGAAGTGTGTGAGATGTTGATAGTGGCTTGATGCTTGTTTGATTTTTGAAAATTTTCTGAGGCATAAATCATCGTGAGCTTCGGTCAAAACCATGTTTATTTGATTCATTTCTCTATTTTGTTTGAGGACAAATAATCGTTCAAGTTTGGGGGGTTGATAAACATGGTTTTTCTATGATTTATAACGTTGTTGGACGTTCATTTAGAAAGAGAAATCATGTTTATTAAGGTTTTATGCTTAAATTGCATTTTCTTGTAAATGTGATACTTGCTTGTTATTTGATTGAATTTGCAGAAATATGGTGAGAATATTTGGCATATTGGTCAGCATAGGAATGAAGTTCGGTTCGATAGGAGTTCATAGCAACAAACGGTTCGAAAATTGGAGTTGAAACGAGAGAGAACGAGCTAAAACAAAAATGTCACGCGCAGGGGCGCCACCTGGGCGCCACCATCACAGAAGAAGGTGAATTTCGGCGACCCGGGCGCCACCTAGGCGCGACAGCCCCAAACGTGCGTTTTCTCGGATTTTTACGGGCTTTTTGATACCTAAGCCCATTCTAACACCAACACTTCCTCCCCTATATATATCTAAACGCTTAGAACGAGTTGGAGGTTTTTCATCACTTTTTGAAGGAGAACAAGAGCAAGGGTTTGAAGAGAGAGCAACATCAAACTTCCTACAAGTTTTTATGTTTTATTTTGAATTGGATTTTTATGTCATGATTATGTGTGGCTAATTTTGTTATTCTAGGGTAGAAAGTAGATGAACAATTTGTGACCTTGATTCATATTTATTTAATTGTATCTTTATTCCTCTTCTTTTCTTATGTTCTTGTGCTTATTGATAATAAATTGATTGATCACCTTTTTATTATTCTTTGGTTTTAATTCGAGATCCGAAGGGGAGAATTAGAA
>CM038111.1:11283333-11303952 GCA_001642375.2 Mentha longifolia | reverse complement strand
CTACTCCTCCATTCATAATGTTTAGACACATTTTTTTCCACGCATTTGGGTTTTAAAATGAGTTTTTGAAAATAAAAATAAAAATTTACGGGATACTACACTACAAAAAAAACGTGTCTAAAGATCGTGGACAGAGGAAGTACTATTCAATCCTACTAAACAATAAAGTCTAAGTTTCCTAAGAAAAAAAAATCAATGGGGCGAATAATAATAATAATAATAATAATAATATAATAATAATAATAATAATAATAATAATAATAATAATAATAATAATTTTTCAAATAATAATAATAATAATAATAATAATAATGATAATAATGTTTTCAAATAATAATAATAATGTTTTCAAATAATAATAATAATAATAATAATCATCATCATCATTTTTATGACAAAATTTATTGAGAAAAGATTTATTTATTTATTTTTTCCTTTTGTATTGGAGATGGGATGGTTAAGATTCAGTTGAGGTCTCTGTCGTCGACAAAAGGGAGAAAATAATGTTAGATGTGTGGAGTAGTACATATAATATGGTGCATGTACAATGATTTGGTTAGTGAGAAATGATTATATAACTCAATTATGATAATCATTCCATTTCATGGTGTATAATTTGTGTCAAGAGCTGTCGGTGAACGGTTGCGAGCGCGTCAAGTTAATGTGTTGCAATCGTTCATCTCATAATTTAGAAAAAGTCTATAGTATTTTTATCCTAATGATTGCGGTAGAGAATTGAAAAAGTAAACCCTTTTAAGAATATAATTTGTGTTTAATTCAATTTTATGTAGCTAGTTGAGATGAGACATATATTTGGAAACGATTTTTTATTTTTATTTATATATTTTTTTTTATTTTACACTTGGGGACATTTATATAGGGAAGTAATGCTTCAATACTCACTGTGGGCATACTTAATGTGCCCATGAATTATGTGACATTGGAATATATAAGGAAGTTAATAAAAATCCTACCAAAATAATTAAACCCTATTATAAAAAAACTAAACCCTAACATAAAAAACTAAATCCTAAAAAAAAAATTATAGACATGGCACTGCCACATTATCGGTGGACATATTAAGTGTGTCCATCGTAGGTAGGGAAGCATTTCTATTATATAGGGATGGAGAGAGTGTATGGTTTGCTCTTTTATTCCCTCCAAATTAGAGTTGTCTAAACGATTTGGGGTCGGGTATTGCCCTAATTTTGTTGGGTATCCAATCCTGACTAAAAAAAAAAAATCATTCTGCTTTATGTCCTGAAAGGATAATTCCGGTACTCAATGTTTGATGAGCTATGGATAGTTTGGGTAGTATTCGAGTACCCAAATCACCTGGTTTATAAATTATACTATAATTAACATTTTTTTTTAAATCAATTTTTTGACATAAAAATATTTATAATTTTATTTTCAAGCTCTACAAGAATATTGATTTATCCTTACCCACATTTTAAATGAATACTTTAATTAAGTCCAAATAGATTTCATCAATCTTCAATAACAAATTAATTATAAATATGCGTCTCATGATAACAAATTATTTATAATTATCATAAAGTTTAATCTAGATAATGTGAAGTATCTATATATTGATAAAATAAGTATATAAAGTACAACGACTTCATTTGATGAATTTCTAATTTAATTAAAAAACTTCCTTTCCTAATTTCAATTACTACACTTGTTTTGATTATTTATTTTTTTGAATAACTTCACTTTAGGAAAGCCACATTAATATTGTGACATTCTAAATAGATAATAGAGGATATCGTTTACGTGTCATCCAATATGATATACAATATATATATATATATAGGGAGCGGTTACTGTGCTAAAAAATCATCCCATGAGAATGAGAATATATCATGTCCATTGATCTAAAACTAATTAGCGGCTGAGATTAATCCTAGAAAACTAATTATAAGTAAAAATTAATACAAAATGAAGGGTAGAGTCGGTAGTTTCTGTTATTTATTTTCTCTCCGAATATTACTGCTCCGAAAGTACGGCCCTAGATTTAAGCTGAAACTTTTTTGTGCTTCCAATATAATTTCGAGCAGGAATAATTGGGAGAGTGAATTTATTTATTTATTCACTTCACTTACAATTGGGTTTTACCAATTACTTTTGATGTTTAATATTAAATACATGCATGCTTACTACTTGATCAAATCGTGCTTAATGGATCTAATGATACGAAAAATTATTTAATTATATTTAGGAGTTGTTGGTTTTTATAGTAAATTTTGATGCTCAAAATTAAACACATACATGCTTATTACCTGACTAAATCATGCTTAAATGGATATAATGATACAAAAAGTCATTTAATTATATTTAGGATCTGTTGGTTTTTACAATTAATTTTGATGCTTAAAATTGAACACGTGCATGCTTATTACCTGACAAAATCATGCTTAAATGGATATAATGATACGAAAAGTTATGTAATTATATTTAGGATTTGTTGGTTTTATAGTTAATTTTGATGCTTAAAATTGAACACATGCATGCTTATTACTTGACAAAATCATGCTTAATGAATACAATGATATGAGAAGTGATGTAATCAATACTGTTTTGGTCAGTAATAAGCATGAAAACTTTTAAGCATCAAATTAAGAACCAGTTGCTATTATATAATATCATAAGCATGAATCAAATAATGAATAAGCCTGAAGACGAAAAACTTGAGAAATAATTAAAATAAAATTTGAACAATAAAACTAAGCTAGAGAAATCATCTTCTTCCGGAAAAGATGGAGATGAAAAGCTTGAGAAATTTCATGGGAACAATTCAATCATTCAACTTTTAACACGAAGAACGAAGGACGCAAAGAGCAACTAAGCAAGAAGGTAAATTATGTTGCTTTCAGTAAATCATAACCATGCTTAAAATAACTAATGTTCATGCTTAATACTCAACAGAAAACTAATAGAACATCCATGCGAACAAACTTTGTCAAAACCTTTAATTTGTTCTACACCACTGATTTTTTACAGAATTAAATCCTTATAATACATGTAGTAGAAGCAGCAATACACTGTACAAATCTAATGAATAAAAAGAATACACACTACACACAAAAGGCAGATGAATCCCTTTCTAATTTGATACAATCGGTGTTTGAAAAATTCTCGATGCTAGATATTCACGTCGGCGACAGATTCGCTTGCGAAATCAACGTCACAGGATGCCTAATCTGCAAAGGCAATAACGACGGCGGCCAATTGAACACACATCGAAGCTTATGACGGTTTTAGCGGTCTCACTGTTGGCTTCAATCATGGTTGCGCGATTAGGAAAACCAACGGCATGGTGGTTTGCTGGGGCGGCGGCGGTGATGGAATAAACTGATGAATGCCGTATGAAGAAGCCGTTAAACAGAGATGAGAAGACGTTGTAATCCCGTAATCATAGGGATGTGAATTAATAATAGAGATGCAATTATACAAAATTACCCCTAACGCAATGAAATGAGCGATATTTGATTTGGTTAAACTTCATATTAAGTATTCATTTACAGCCGTTGATTTGAAAAAACGGATGGATGAGATTCATTCCTTTTTCTCACAGGATGTTCTATTCCCATATGAACCATCCTCTAGTTTAGTATGATATAAATAAAAGTAAACCATCCTCTAGTTTAGTATGATATAAATAAAAGTAAGTGAGATGGAGCAATGATAATGAAAGTCATGCAAAATGAGAATAAATTAAAATAAGAAATATTTGTTATATAATCGTACTTCATCATATGTCATGTCTTATATATACGTTAATTATTTAGGTCAATATTAAAATAGACACAACTCAATATCCAAAAGCGCAATTACACGAATACACTATATATTAAAGGATGAAATTAATTTAAAAATTGATAAAATTTTGGAATAAGACATGAGATGCAATATAATTAAAGTAATCCCATATATTTTGGTAAGATTCACATGATTAGTTCATTTACAATCTTATAAAGTAAACATTAAATTGAGTGGATAAATTTATCAATCTACCGTTATCCCTCAAAATAAATGCTCTTAATTTGTATATGCGCAGTTCAAAATGAATTAACGTATCAATTCATGTATTGATTGTCTACGTATGTTAATTACGTATGTAAAGTATGTTAATCTTCGTTGATTGATTTCATTAGCAGTACACTCGTACGTGTACACGAAAATAACAACTTTCTTTTTTTTTACAATCGAAAATAACAACTTTTAAAATATTAAAAATATATAACACTATTTTTTGTCCTTTTCATATCAAAAGGACTATTTTAAGTATATTAACTCTAGATCATATAATTCTAACGTATTGTCCTACTAACACATTGCCAATAATAAGTGTTCTTTGAAACGTAAAGTTAATGTGAACAAGACAAAACTAATAAATTAAACAAGAAAATCGAGAATTCAATTTGAATGTCATACGTAAGCCGTAAGCGATGATGTTTTATACTCACTCACTGTTCAAAATAGACACATCGTTAAGATACAAGTTTTAATATTTTGTAATAAATTTTAAAGTAGATTTTTAGGGTATAATTTAAAAGAGAAATGATTTATAGATATAATGTCTTCATGACAGAATGCCGTTTTTTTCTAAATTTGTTTTTTTTTTTTTTTTTCATTTTTGGTTTTTTACAATTATTTGTTCACTACTATATCCTTAATCATAGTATGGAAAGTTGGAAACAAATTAATTTAATATTCAGAATTGATGTCATTAATTTTGTTACTTATTGCATCTTATAAATATGGAATAAATAAAATATAATATAAAAATAAACTAATCAGATTTGTTTAGATTTAATTATGAAGTACATATAACTATGGTACAAATTAGATTAGATAATTTAGATTTGTCTAAACGGTACATGTCTCTAAATCGTGACCCATTTTAAAAGTTGCAACAATTTTTGCAGACAGGAATAAACGTTGGATCTTTTGCCGCCTTCCTAAATGCGAACATTATAATTGTTGAATTAATGTTTTTCATGCATTAGCCATTTTGGTACTTCAAATTTTCAATTTTTACATTGGCTAATTAATTTTGTACTAAAATTTACCAAATCCAGGATATTTGGTAATTTAATTTGATATATTACCACCTAAATTAGCCCGGGTTTTTTCTTTCAATATTAATTATTATATTACCATATATACTCAACGACTAATTTTAACATGGAAGTGTCATTGCACGCCTCACTTGTTGACGACAAACCGTAACAACTTAATATGCGAGTAGGTGAGTCCGTGAGTGTTTTTACTTTTCAAGCGAGAACAATAACATTAGTTTATCCTTCTTAAAAAAAAATAAAAATAAAATAACATTAATTTATGCTATTGAACCAATTTAGAAATGCATTTTTATCCTTTATAGAACTAATTGAGATCTTCTATTACAATAATCGTGTGACATCTTATGTTGTATCAATATATAATTAATACTCCGTATATGTTTATAATCATTCCGTTTACTCCCATTTGACACCTTTCTTATGGGCACAATTTTTAAGAAAGAAGAGATTGTAGGAGTAAGTAGTGTAATAATCCTTAATTAATAGAGATTATAGGAGTAAAGTAGGGGTAAATGGGTTGATTTGATAGTAATAAATGACCCAGGTCAAATGAAAAAAACACTCCAATATGAAAAGTGTGTCAAATGAAAGAAAACAGATGGAGTAATATTTTTAAAATTAGTAATAATTAAAAAAATTATAACCAAAAGGACTAGCAATTATGTATTGATTCAATAAGAAATATTACACAAATTGTAATAAGACTATTCTCATTCACAACCTTTAAAGTGAAGGTCGTCCGATACATGACAAAAAAATTGATTAAAAGACAAAAAGGAAAAATGGAGGTAATCTCACGACTTGGTCGGCGGGACAACTTTGAAAACAATTTGGTCATGGTGCCATGTATTGCCACTTGGCATGAGTTGATTAGTTGATTAGTTCATATAATTTTATTAAGATGAAATCTTTTCATCATTATATTATCGATAAATTTTTATTGAAATAAATTAAAAATTATTATCTCCATCTCATTGACTTAGTCCCATTTGCCGTTTCCGTTCGTCTCACTTATTAGTCTCATTTCCTAAAATGACAAAGAATACTTGACTACAATTAATTCTCTCTCCCCATAATTAATTATATCCACATATCCCCTTTTTTTTAGTTCTTGTGCCATTTGAAAATAGGATTAAGTGGATGAGATGGAGGTAGTATATCATAATTTATAATTTTCAATTCTCTACAAATAGACACCAATATTCTTATATTTTGAATCACAAAAAAAATCTCTCTTTCCTCTTTTATTTATTTATTATTTGGTAGTTTATTTGGAGAATATTATTTACAATCTTTGTAAATATGGAACCAAATGATCCAAATTCGACAGTGATTATATGGAGTATATAATTTGCCTTTAGTAATTGTAATTTTGTATTTCAAATAAATATTTATAATTTGATTGTTCTGTTGTACTTCGTATTATATTTCTTGTAATTTTTATTTTCTTATTCAATCTGAAGCTTTTAAAAATATGACAAAAAATATAATTTTGACATAATAAAAGTTAATTATATAGAATTCATAATATCCAAAAATAATATGTAAAATAAATTATATTTTATATTAGGTTGAGTCATTGATGAAGTGTATATGTTGTGAAATTGGGTTGGGTTGTAAATTGTGTAGGTGGAAGAGAGATAAATTAATATTTTATGTGTAGATTAGGTTGTAGAAGGTTGTTGATGAGGGTAATCTAAAGGATCTGAATAAGGATATATATTGATATTCCTTCTATTTTTAAAATCCAATTTACATACACAAAAACTATCAAATTCGTCTCACAGAAAAAAGATGTAGAAAAGTTGGAGGTAGAGAAGTCAAAGTTGTGATGTTGAGTAAGGGTAAGATAGGAAGAGCACATAACATAACTAGTTTAATTAAATACTGGTAACAGTTGGAGAGGGGAAAGGAGAGCACATACATTATTGTTTATTATTGTTTATTATTGTTTGTGAGTTGTGAGTGGAGGGCAAGATATATTATTTTGAAGATTCCAACTGCTACTTAATAAATACTCCTCCCACCTTCCTCCGTAGTCGATACAGAAAGTTGAAAAAACATAATAAAAAAAAAAAAAAAAGCTTTGAAATTAAATGGCGAAATCACCAGAAACAGAGCACCCGGTGAAGGCTGTGGGCTGGGCTGCCAGAGACACATCTGGATTTTTCTCTCCTTTCAACTTCTCAAGAAGGTATTTGTAGCCATCTCATCTCTCTCTCTGTAGATCTCTCTTTGTCTCTCTAAATAATTAACTTGTGTTTTTAATGAATTAATCGTTATGTATGTATGAATTGAATGTGTTGAACTTGAAGGGCAACTGGGGAGCTTGATGTGCAGTTCAAAGTTCTGTACTGCGGCGTCTGCCATTCCGATCTTCACATGATCAAGAACGAATGGGGATTCACTCAATACCCTATTGTTCCTGGGTAAATCAACTACTCTCTATTCTCTTTAATTTTTGTGATAAGTTCGAGTAAACTTTTTTTTTTTTGTTTTTTTTTTGATAAGTTGTTCAACGAGGTTTACTTCAGGTTAGAAGTCGTTTC
Source organism: Mentha longifolia (assembly GCA_001642375.2). Classification (NCBI taxonomy): domain Eukaryota; kingdom Viridiplantae; phylum Streptophyta; class Magnoliopsida; order Lamiales; family Lamiaceae; genus Mentha; species Mentha longifolia. Next base: position 11,296,313 of record CM038111.1, on the reverse strand, counting down.
GACAAAGAATTTGTTTTATTAGGATTAGGATGCGCTGAAACCCATCTTGTTTGTTGGACCCGACCCACTTACTTACAATTACTACAACTAGCAGTCTTTAAAAGAAGGTCGCTTTTCAAACCCGGAAAATCACCCTCTCTCAAATACTGAAGTATTAATTTTATGTATTTTCTTAATAATTTTAATTCCATTACAATTTAATTTATGATTATTTTGAAATTTATTTTTATAATTTAGGTTTATATATAACTATTCATATTCATTAGCATTCAATTTTAATTCTATTATTTAAAATAGTATTAATAAATCTAAAATTAAAGTATATTATTTTTAAAATTTGCAATTTTTAGTTATAAATATCTATAATGATTTATTTTATTATAATATAGTAATTCTTATTTTTTATAAAAAAAATATATAAAATTAATGTTAGGACACGAAAATTGGGACAGAGGATCACTCGGATTATGTTCTGTTTTATGTTCCGATGATCATTTTTATTAACATAATCCTATTTAGGGCATGAGGTACGATAAACAATTACCTGTTGATGATGCAGGCATGAGATCGTGGGCATAGTAACAGAGGTAGGAAGCAAGGTGAAGAAGGTGAAGGTAGGGGAGAAAGTAGGGGTGGGGTGCCTAGTGGGGTCCTGCCGTGACTGCGACCAATGCTCCAACGATCTTGAGAACTACTGCCCCAAGCAGATCCTCACCTACAGCGTGCCCTACGTCGACGGCACCATCACCTACGGCGGCTACTCCGACCTCATGGTGGCCGACGAGCACTTCATCATCCGCTGGCCCGACGCTCTCCCCATGGACATCGGCGCCCCCCTCCTCTGCGCCGGCATCACCACCTACAGCCCTCTCAAGTACTTCGGCCTCGACAAGCCCGGCCTCAACGTCGGGATCGTCGGCCTTGGCGGCCTCGGCCATCTAGGCATCAAGTTCGCCAAGGCTTTCGGGACTCGAGTCACCGTTATTAGTACTTCTTTGAGCAAGAAGGATGAAGCCATCAAGAATCTCGGTGCTGACGAGTTCTTGGTTAGCCGTGACCCTGACCAGATGCAGGTACTCTACATTTTTATTCAAGATGAGTCTATTATAATAATAAAAAAAATGTCATTATAGATCGGACGGAGAGAATATTACTCAATTCGTTTCACTCTTAAATAACTCACTTTATTGAAACTGACTCTATTATAATATTCAAATGATTTTTTACGAGTATTTGTTTATCAGGTCTTATTTGCTTTAACATTTTTGAAGAGTATATAAACTTCTGAACATCTTATAAGTTGTTTTAAAATGCTTATAAACTTGGGAAATTGCCCCTCGTAATTGGCCTTCATTTGTGTGTAGGCGGCAGCGGGCACCTTGGATGGGATCATCGATACAGTCTCTGCGACACACCCACTGCCGCCATTGCTAAGCTTGCTGAAGCCCCACGGGAAGCTTATCATGGTCGGTGCTCCGGAGAAGCCCCTCGAGCTTCCGGTCTTTCCTCTAATTATGGGTTAGTGATGAGTTTTTGAAATTTAGTGTGTGTCAGTGTGTGTGTGTTCTTATTCGGAAACTGAGAGTGGATTAATGAAATTGATAGCGAGGAAGTCGATTTCCGGGAGCGGAATCGGAGGGCTGAAAGAGACGCAGGAGATGATCGACTTCGCGGCGGAGCACAAGATTCTGCCGGACGTGGAGATGATCCCCATAGACTATGTTAATACGGCTATGGAACGTCTCCTCAAATCCGACGTCAAGTACCGGTTCGTCATCGACGTCGCCGGTTCGTTGAAACCGGAGTAGGGTTGTGCCATCTTCGAGCTATAATATCATATTATCATTTGCGCTTGTTGTTTTTGATAATTTATGGGGCTGGTGCCTGTGATATTTGGTTTCTTTTGCTCTGTTTGAATCGTGCAATAATAAATAAATTTTCTATCCCCCAACCCAACACATAAGCGTACAAAATTGAGTTTTTAATTTGAGCAAGAGTTCAAAGGTTGGTAAGACGATTTTTCTATTTTGATTTTTGAGCGAGTGTTTGAGAGTATAAACGTTGAACGGTTGTACCGTTTAAAATATATGTATATATTCTCTTAGGGATGGTATTCTCTATCTCAATAATGGTGTGGCAATGATGTTACAAAATTTAATTTATATTGTTTTTTATAAAAATTAAAATACTATAATATAGTAAATCATAATAGACATTTATAGGGAAAAAATATATATTTTTTTACAATATATACTTTAGTTTTGAATTTATCAATTTTAATATATTAATAAAAGTGAAATTAATTACTAGAAAGACAAAAACTTGGGTGAGGTCGGCCATATAGTGTGGCCGGGTCAAAGTGTCAATCTTTATACAGAAAAGTGTTAATCTATACGAATAAAAATGTCAATCTGTAACATAATTATTTTACGAATAAAATGTCAATTTTTAAAAGTGTCAATCTTTATACAGAAAAGTGTTAATCTACATAAATAAAAGTGTCAGTGTTTTAGCCGTCTGCACGGTGCCTCTGGCTGACCCAAGTGTGTCCCTACTAGAAAATAATTAATGAACCCTAATAGGGATGGGTGAACCCTTGAATATAATCATAAAATTAAACTAAATTATTATAAAATAAATTTATTAAAAAAAATGCATACAACTAATAAAAATTGAATTTGAGGACACGATTGGGACACTGAAATTGGGACGGAGGATCCCAAGTATTCTCTCAATTGGTGCATTTGAAATCCCATCTACCCATTTTGGTGTTCCAAAATTTCTACTAGTTTTATGCATTTTTATTCATCAATTTTCATTTATAATGATTTAATTTAATTTTATAATTATTTTCTAGGTTTCACTCGTTCATTTAATAGGGTATATAATTATTTTTTAGCATTTAATTTTTATCAGCTAAAATAGGGTTGATAAATCCAAAATTAGGAGTATTATTTTTAAAATTCTAATTTTTAGTTATATGTGTTTATTATGATTTATTATAATATATCAATTTTATTTTTATTAAAAACATTATAAAACTAATAAAAACTAGTGATAATGGTCAAAACTAGCCACTAAACTTAACAAAAATTAAAAAAAAAAACCACCAACTTAAAAATATATAAATTCTAACAGCTTTCAATGTATTGAGACAAATATGACCTTAATGAAATATTAATAGAAAAATACCAAAAGTAAAAGAAAAAGAAAAGGAAAAATTCCCACATCTCACGCCCCACCTGAGTCCCAAACCCTATGTTTACTTTCTTCTTTCTTTCTTTCTTCCTTGTGCAGCACAAACGCTATAATGCTTCTTTTCTTTTTCTTCGTTTTTTCTGCTCCATTCCCTTACCCACCACCACCATCCTTGAACGCCGACAACATTGTTTGCCTCTAATGCCGACGCCAATCTCGTTGTCGTCGATATATCTGCTTTGCAATGCCTCTGCTATGCTATGCCGCCGCCGCTGTTAATGACTCGAATGAGCCTTCTAAAGCTGTACATGCTCGATCGATCCATGTTAACGGGTAGATGCTCGATCAAGCCATTTTAGCGAGTAGATGCTCGATCAATTACTGTCACGCCCCAATTCCCGAGGGAAGGCGCACGTGCCAAGAGTGTGACTAGGGGTTGGAATAAAGAAGCGGGGATAGAAAGGGGATTCAATTCATTTCAATAATCAACTGATACTTCCCGAAAAGTTAGGCAGTATCTCTTTTGCAAAGGGAATAAGCCTCAACAAATACAACGGCAATATACCCAACATAACAACATATCATTATACTAGGATCGCATAAGATTCGATGGCTCAACAAATCAACATAAGTCCATCATTCCAAAATATAAAGTCGATTTCGATTTCTTGAGAATAGATAGTGAATAAATTCAGAGTGCATATCTCTAGTTCAAGACGAGAAATACATTTAGTGGAAGCTTAACAAAGAGAGGTTCATAGCCTCAGCTCCGCACCGCCATCACAACTGCATCAACCTGAAAACATTTAAAAACATTTGGGCTGAGTACTAATGTACTCAGTGGGCTACACATTTTATCAATAGCTTGGAATCATAGCAGTTTATCCATATCATAGGCATGACTTAGAGGTTTTGAAAAACAAAATACAACTAAGCATGCTAAATCATTTTACTTGCACCGCGGTATCATGTCGCACTCTATAGTTACTCTTACTTGGACCCCGGACCTCTTGCCACCGACAGGTCCTCAGACTTCCAATAGATAGCCCCGGTCGCAGTTTACAGTTTTCAGTTGTCAGACTTCGGGTCAGAACCCAGAGAGCCTCAATTTAGATAGCACACAATGGAGATCAACCCATTGCACTACTATCGGGGAGTGTACACGATTCAAGCTAGTGTGTTAGACTGAGCTATGAATCTCGATCGATTAACTTTTCAGAGCATTAAACGTCTAGAGTGCACATTAAAACATTTTATGGATAACCAGTTTTGCATCTTTAAAACCATGAGCATATATAACTCGTATACTTTGGAAAATAAGCCCACCTCTTGTAGCGTAGAAGAATGGCCGGTCTTGATAGGCAACATCTAAATCAATGTCTTCGTCGAACCGCGCCTATTCATAACGATATAATAAGAATTCTAAAATTCTTAAAATAAATCTAAGGGAAAAATATATTCGTCTTTCTATTTTTCTTGATTATAAATCCGTTAGGAATAACAGATTTGATTGAATCCTTTAAATCATTCTTCTTCTTTTTTTTATTAAAAGAATAATCATTTCCTTATTATTAAGAGAGTTCAATTAAATAATTAATTGGGTTTAAATATTCGTTAAATTATTTAATTCGAAATTAGGATAAATTCCGGAATATATTTTTGGACTAATTAAAGCTTAGTAAATTGGTTAAATCTTACATTTTAATAAGTCTTAATCCATTTTAATTACAAGAAATTAACTGAGCCCAGTCTGTATGAAGCCCAAATCCATAAACCCATCAGATGCAAGTCTTGGCCCGCCTATAGAAGCCCGTTTTCAACATTATACTATGGCCCATATGAATTAAAACCCAGCCCATTCTCAGTTCAAACCCAGCCCACATGGAGAAAGAACCCATTTTCCCCTTCTGCAACACATACGCAGACACACACACACTAGACGCTCTCTCTCTCTCTCGCTCACCTCTCTCCCGCCTTCTTCTTCTTCTTCTTCTTCTTCGTCGATTTCTTCTCTAGGAAAATCGCCGGCTCTCTTCTCCCTTCAATTGCCAGCAAAATCCATCGCCGCTGTTAGCATCGTCTTCTTCGCTCGCGATTTCCCCAAACTTCGAACCCTAACTCACAATCGACCTCTCCTCCCTTCACCGTTCGTCCCTCCGGCAATTCATGGTTGCTGCTACCGTCTTTCTGCAACACCTCGCGCTAGCCCGCCACAGCGCCGCCGTCAACCGCAGCTGCAGCGCCACTGCTCCTCCTCTTTCTCGGTCCGCCGCTGCCGCTGCCTCAACAAACGCTGCCACTTCACACCGCCGCCCCTGCTGCAGCGCTGCTGCAGCGCCTCGTCTGCGGCTGCAGCGCTGCTGTCTGCAGCAACGCACCATTTCCCCATCGTCGCCGCCGTCATGACTGCTGCAGCGCCGCTCGCCACGTCGCCACCGCCGCTGCAACAACCTTCTTCTTCATCAACAGGCATCACGCCGCCGCTGCGTCTCGCCATCGTCGAGTCTTCTTCATCGTCGCTGGAATTCCGGCCGCGCTCGCAGCAATGGGGGACGAGTCCAGCTCTCCCAAGAGTTAAGTTTCTCACCTGCCCTTTCACTTCTCACCCTCGTCCTTTTCTTTACTGATTTCTTTTGGTTAATGAATCCATAAGTGTTCATTATTCTAGATTCTTGTTATGAGTTTCATTTGGTAATAAACTTAAGTGCTTATTAAGTAGTTGTTATACTGGGAACGTGAGTTTGGATTTGGTGTTCCTTGTCTTCCCGTTTTCAGCCCCCTTTTTGAAAAGCATACGAATGAACATTTATATATATACACGTAGTAGTAGTTGATGCTAGTAGTGGTAGGATTTTAACTTCATGTTTCGGTTGTTATTCAAGCTTTAGAAGCCAGGTTAATTGTTTCATTCATACTAAGAGCATAGCATATAGTTTCTGTTATTATACATTAGCCCTTAGGATTTCAAATTATGGAGTTAGCAAGCTCATGTTCTTATTTCAGTTTTCTAGCAAGAAGAAAAAGAAAAAGATAGGCAGGGATTCTTACTGTGGATTGTGGATTAACTTGGAATGGTGGTGATGATTGTAGGTTTGAGAGGATGTAAGCCTGCAGCTCCTTATTCTTTTTCTCCTTCTTCTCTTTTGCTTCTTTTTCTTAAATTTTCTGCATTGTTTCTTTAGAGAGTTTGGTGTTTGATTGTTGCAGAGAAAGAAGATGGTGAAAGGGATGGATATAAGAGTGGTGAATGGGATGTGATGTGTTGAAAAAGATGGTGAAGGAAGCCATGCTTCCAACTACTCAGCATGGTGAATTCCAAGATCTTAGGGATTTATTGACTTCTAAGTTGTTGAAATCTTTTGTTAGATTTTTGAGAAATTGTATTTTCGTTTTTTTTTTATTGATGTAATATCTCTTGTAATTATTTAGCTTGGGCCATCTTTATTTTTAATTAAGTGTTGGGTTCTTGGTATATATATATGGTAATTGGGTTGCTATTTTATTAATCATAATATGGTGTAAGGTATTGTATTGGGCTCGACCCAATTTCTTCTTATAATAGAAAGTATTTTTATTCTTGGTCTATTAGTACTTAGACATTAATTAAGTATTCTTTGGTTGTTCCATTTAGAAATATTATACGAGAATATAATATTGAATTCGGTTCGTTAGTTCGCAATAAAAATTACGACATATAAATATAAATTTATATCTATTTTCTAAATTGTAAAGAAAAATGCAATTTCATACAAGTAAGAATAATAACCCTTCTATTATCATAAATCGAAACAAGTTACGCAAAGTTTCGAATTTTTACGCATTTTTCTACTTAATAAAAGTTGGGGTATTACAATTACCCTTTAGCTCAATTGAGCACAGAGCTTGCAAATATTATGTAGGATGCTCGATCGACTTAAATGGTGCTTAATCGACACGCTCAAAACTAAGGTGCTCGATCAATTACAGAACACAGACATTGCGAAAATGAAACTAAGGTGCTCGATCGAGCAGCTTCATTAACCACTGAATAAAAAACGAAATTAAGGTGCTCGATCGTGCCCCTCTATGCTCGATCGAGCCTCTTCATCAACCACATCACACAATGCATGAATCGGGTTGAACAGATCTGAATCTCATCATGTTCTCTAGAATCTCCTCATGTTCTCTGCCAGAATTGGACCTATCCTCCGACATAATGGCGTGCAACGGTTGATGACGAGTATACGGTGGCGAAATTGTGGTTGACAGCGCGACAATACGGCAGCGTGAATGGTCGTTGCTCGCGAGAACAACAACTCGATTGCTTCCAATCGCTATTTAGGGCAAAATGGTCGCCGGACAATTTTGTCCTTTGGTGAAAACGGCAGCTCGATCGACGGCGATTGGGCAACAACGTTAGAGACTCGATCAACAGCGACGGCGATGGAGGTGAAGGTCTCTCGATTTGGGGGCGGCAGTTCGAATGGTGGGGGGTTATGTGAATTTTTTTGTGCAATATGCAATTTGATTTACTAGATTTTTATTATTTAAGTATAAAGAGTAATTTCGTTTCAATGCATTGAAAGTTGCTAGTATTTATATATTTCTATGTTAGTGGCTAGATTTTAATTTTCACTAAGATATATGGCTATTCTAGATTCTGCCTCTAAAAACTAATACTCCATCCGTCCCCCATATTAGTGTGCATTCCAAATATGGAAAGATTCTCTAAGCAAAAAGACATATTCACCCTCACTTTATTCTTAATTTTCTCACTTTCTACCTACTTTTCCCACTTTCTCCCTACTTTATCTTACTTTTCACACTTTACACCAATTTCGTCTTCAATTGCGTACTGTTTCTCTCAGCACACTAATATGGGGGACGGAGGGAGTATTTAATACACTGTTAATTATTTGAACATTATAGTTGGTACATATAATCTTATCCGTAATTCATTGGTGGTGCAAGTATAGAATGGAAAGTATAGAAAATTTGAAGTCAACTCGAATTAAAAGAAAAATTAGGTGCACGAAAATATTGTAAGTTCAAATGGTTTACATTGAGCCGCGTCTACATTTAAGGGGGTGTATTCAAATGTGGATTTTAAAGATTTTGATAGATTTAAGATTCTGTTAATCTATAAACTATTTTAATTCTATGTAAAATTTAATAGATTCTATTAGATTGATATATATATATCTATTTTGATAGACATTTTAAGTCTATAGATTTTTAAAAAACAAATAAATCATAATAATTTTTAACACACAAATATATACCAGCAGCTGGCGTGAAATGAAGTGAGGAAAAATCTGCAAAAATCTCTTATTTCTCTCTACCTTTCTCGCCTCATCTCACTATATATCTCTATCTTTTCTTTATATGTATATATATGTGCGTGTATCGAACGAAAGCTCTCAAAGAAGAGGTAGAGAATTTGACCAAGAAGGCTCCCAAAGGAAAGTGTGTGCTTTTTTTTTCGTACATGACGTGATGGTGGGAAGAATAGAATGAAAGCAGAGACCAAGATTGAGAGAAGGGAGAAGCTTGAACTAAATGAAGAAACTAAAGAGAGGGGATGAACAAAGAAGGAAGAGGAAGGAGAGAAAAGTAGTGCTGAGAGTAATTATAAATTTAAAATTAAAAAAAAAAGGAAATATAAATGGAAAAATGAGGAAGGGGATAGAGGAATAATGATGAGGTAGAAAGCAAAGAAGAACAAAGAGAGAAGAAGAGTGGTGCGTGCAGATATGAAAAAAAAAAAGGAAGAATGAGAAAATATTTATTTTATTGGTTGTATACTTTAAAAATCTGTAATGGGGAGATAAGATTTCGATAGGGATTTTTCCTTTGTTATTAAGCACCAAAATCCTTTAAAATCCATAACTGAAAATAATAATAATTGTATTAGCGTGACGTTTTTTGCTTAAAAATATTACTAATGGATTCAAATCATAGAAGCGCTTTATTTTAATAACACTTAATTAATTATACCACTTTAATAATTATTAAATCAGATACCGTGAATGCATATCTAATCTAATCAAGTGTATATATATATATACTTCCTCCGTTTTTTTAAGTGTTCCAGTCAACAAATCGCAAATAATAAGGAAATATGTAAATTTATATTTTAATCTTATTTATTATTCTCTTTTTCTGCACATCACCTTATATAGAAGTATAACATTAATTATAGGGGTAAAGTTAGAAAAATATAGCTATTATGTCATCAAATTCCGAAATTGGACACTTAAAAATAAACAACAAAAATAGTACGTAGGACACTTAAATAAAAACGGAGGGAGTATATTCTAATCTAAGGGTGTGTTCTCTTTGATGAAAAATTATCATGTGAAAATTAGAGAAAGAGAACAATCACCCTTTAATTTTTTCCTTATTTCACACATTTTCCCACCTTATACTCTTTTTTCCCCTTACTTTTCACTCAAATGGAAAGAAAATATTTGCACTCCATGTTGGTGGGATAATATTTTCCATTGAAAAAAGAATAAATTCTTCATCATACATAAGGAGGTGGAAAAATGTGGGAAATAAGGATAAATTTAAAGGGTGATTGTTCTCTTTTTTCTCATTTTCCTATGATAATTTTCCATCAAAGAGAACACATCCTAATAGTACTAGAATATAAATATGAAGCAAAAGTACTCAGCGGAATACAAAAACATTTAATGGTAATGGTTGAAAATAGCCGATAACAAAGCAAAAAATAACCACTAATTTATAAACATATAAAAGCTAGCCATTTGATATTTTTGCACTCAATGATCTATATTTTGTCCTTGATCTACATATCTGTTTCTTCCTCCCCTTCTTTCTCTCTCGCTCACTTCTCTACCCATTGCATTTCTTCCTCAGACCACACCAATTCCGGCGACACCAACACCACCGCATCCAACTCCGGTGATACCAAAACAACCGCCGCACGCTGCCTCACCCCCAAAATGCAGTCGCCGCCGCCCGCATACAATTATGTCTCTCCTCTCCACCATCCCTCTCTCTCCTTCTCTCATTTTTTATTTTTTACCAATACATCTCCGCTGTCGCACGCCGTTGGCCCTGTCTACTCACGGAGCCTCCACCATTGTCTGACCATTGTTTAGCTGCTCGATCGAGGCTCAATTGTGACCGAATGGACTCGATCATGACCGAACGATCTCGATCGTGATTGAGTCGATTGAGCTTTTAATGATGGCTGTGAATCGAGCCCACATAGCTCTGAACGAGATCCTTTCGATCCAGGCTCGAACGAGCCTAATGAGGCTTGATCGATCCAACCCGTGCAGATGCAGCTAGTCTCGATCGACCCCCAGATCTATTTGATACTTATATCGGCATTAACAAATCGGGCACAGCACCGGCAGCGATGGAGGCCTCGTTCGTGCACAGCACCAGCAGCGATGGATAGTCGTTTGTGCATAACACCGACGGCGAATTTGGTATGCTGTTTCGGCTGCAAAACTTGTCTCGTTCGGTTGCAACATTGGCGTAAATGGCGGCAGCTCGATTCTCCAATGGATGGCGACTGGGCTGCGAGATTCGGCGGCGAGACTGGGCGGCGATGGGGCTGAGAGCTATTGAGCTCAATGGGTTGTTAATGGTGGCGGGTGTTTGGATTTGTTCGCGGTGTGCTGGTGGCTTTTGGAAGCTATCAATTTTATGTGAGTTAATAGCATATAACAACAGTATTGTGTTTTACCTAAATTACATGAAAAATCTATGTGTTTTTTAAATTGCGAAAAATAACCATGTATTTTAATAAACCCTGCATGGAAAACTCATTCCCTGAAAGTTAATTTTATGCAATTGGTTTATTAAAATACATGGGTATTTTGTAGTTTTAAAAAATACATGGGTTTTTTGTGCAATTTATATAAAATATATGAGTTTTTCGTACAATTTATATAAAATACAAGGGTATTTTATGCTATTTTCGTATTATGTTTTAACGGCATTAATATTTCTTGGACGGAAGGGCAAGTATACAGAGTTTATTAAATATATGGGTGTTTTTTGTAATTTAAAAAATATATGGATTTTTCGTGAAATTTAGGGAAAACACAAGGGTGTTTTATGCTATTAACTCAATTTTATGTATTATGAATTATTAAAAAAAATGAAAAAAAGAGATAATTTTGTCAATTAAATAAAAAGTAACTAGTTTTTATATATTTATAGATTAGTGGCTTTTTTTTTTCATTCACTATTCTAAATGACTAGTTTATATTTTGCCCTTTAAAATAAATATAAACTCCGCAGTCATGGCGATCATCACCTTCAATATTTTGCCAAAATGATTTGTGGGGTAGAATTAATTCTTGTTCATTAATTCAAAGATATGATTGAGAAACATTGATTGTGGTCAGATTATTACTATTTCTTTATGAAATGAGTATGAGACCGTATTTTCTTCTTTTTTGATATATAGCATGGAATATGACATCTTCTATTCTAAAATTTCCCTATAATGCTGTCTTTGTTGGAACCATATTGAGAAGCCTATTTTGTCTGTAATCCATAAGCGTCCAGATTTCATTAAATTATTATATACTTAGGGTGTGTTTGGTAAAGAAGATGAACCAAGATGAACCAAGATGAGAGAGATCATCTTGGTTTATCTCACTGTTTGGTAACCAATTAAAATAAACTGGAGGGCCGAGATGAATGCAAGGCCCGTTGATATTTCACTGTTCCGCCTTGTTTAGTCATACCGTTTTTGGTCGGATGAGGTGAACTCAAAACAGTAACACAATATTTCTCTCGCTTACCATTTACCCTTATGTATTTATACGACAAAATAATAATAATAATAATGTAATAAAATAATAATAATAATAAAAATAAATAATAACAATTAAATAATAATAATCAATAATAATAATAATAATGTAATAAATAATAATAATAATAATAATAAATAATAATGTAAAATAATAATAATAATGTAATAAAATAATAATAAGAATAAAAATAAATAAATAATATCAATAATAATAATAATAATAATAATAATGTAATAAAATATATAATAATAGTAATAGTAATAGTAACAATTATAATAATAGTAATAATAATAAACAATAATAATAATTTAATAATAATAATAATAGTAATAATTATAATAATAAAAGAATAATAATAAAAATAAAATATATAATAATATAATAATAAAATAATAAATAACAATAATAGTAAATATAATAATAACAAGAATAATAAAAATAATAACTCAACAATTATAAGAATAATAATAATAATAATAATATAATAATAATAAATAAATTAATAACAATAATAGTAATAATTATAATAATAACAAGAATAAGAAAAATAATAACTCAACAATATAATATATAATAATAATATAATAATAATAATAAATATAATAATAATTAATAATAATAATAGTAATAATTAATAATAACAAGAATAATAATAATAAAAATATTATAATATAATAATAATAATAATAATAATAATATAATAATAACAATTAGTAATAATTATAATAATAACAAGAATAATAAAAATAATAACTCAACAATATATAATATAATAATAATATAAAATAATAAATAAATAATAATAACAATATTAGTAATAATTATAATAATAACAAGAATAAGAAAAATAATAACTCAACAATATAATAATAATAATAATATAATAATAATAATAATAATAAAGGTACTATTTAATCTCAACGATAACAGTGAAATCGGTAGGGGTATTAAATAAGGGTAAAATAGTCAACTTAAATTTTAATCTAGAGTTTTGCA